>PVKZ01001903.1:0-297437 GCA_004027375.1 Macroglossus sobrinus | reverse complement strand
GTGTGTGTGTGTGTGTGTGTGTGTGTGTGTGTGTGTGTGTGTGTGTGTGTGTGTGTGTTTTAATGATCTAAGTTTTGCCTATGACTCTGGAAATGAATGGATTCCTGAAGCCTCAGTTCTGTCTGCCTAAGATTCTTGGTACGAAAGTCCTACAAATAGCTATGAAAAATCAGTGTCAGTCTTTCAAAAAACTTAGTATAACCCACAAAATTATCCATGCCATCAATTCTTTCCTCTTTCCAAACAGTTTAACATTTCCTATCTTAAAGGAACACAAAAGTGTGGCTATAGCCAATAAACATACCCTTTCATCAGAAGTGTCTCGAACACCAAAATGAAAGGAAAAAACAGATTACATTAAAGTGTATTTAGGCCAGCGTCTGCTTTTCTTTAGGCATGGCTTGCTCTCTTTTGGACTTTTGGTTCATATAAATGTCTATATTTGTGGTCCTCAGTACACTTTGCAAGTATAGTTGGAAATGGGCAGCAGAAAGAAAATCCATTAATTTCTATGTATTTAACATATTTGTAACCTATACCATGCTAAAAAGAGGATTTAAGGCTTCTGACAAAAACATTGACAACGCAACAGGATAAACGTAAAATAAATGGAAAACTCAGCAATAAATGCATTTTTAAAACCTATTAAATTCTTGAGTTTGTTGAATCTTTCACCACAGGCATAGGGACATATTTTTCTCCCATAGAAATCCCCAACTACTACTAATTTGCAAGCAAGCAACAGCTTAAATGGAAAGAGCTATAAAGAAATAATATCTTGGACCTGGAAGGTATCCTCCTCTTCAGACCTAATTTCTCTTATGCTCATCTTCATGAGGCAAGGAAAAGTGGGGATCACAATCTCTAATTTAAACTCTGGCCACCAGGGTGTCTTGCCTAACGTGAAAAAGTTCGGCACCCAAGTCTTTTCCTTTTGTGTAGAAAAAGTAATTTGGTTCTTTTCAAAGAAAGAGTGAATGGCATTACTCTCAAATCCAGACACCTTAGGTACCATCTCAGGATAGAATGGAACCCCAGGTAACCAGCATATGTTCACACATGGAACTCATACCAGGAGATGCTCAGGCATCCCAGATGCAGGAGTCTTGATACAAACCTCCGCGGTCCAGAGTTAGGAGTCTGTAATGTGGCCATGGGATTTCTGGGAAAATTAAAGCATGGATATTGACTTTAAATTTTATGTGATTGTAAAAAAGCTGAATTTTTCTTTAAGGCACACTAATCTAATACACAAAAGATCATGAAAAGCAATGTAAACCTCCTCTATTGGGGACTCCATTCATAGAAGATAGAAACATTTTGCTTTATTAACTAAAGACCATAATTTATTATATTTCCTTAGTTTTTACCTAATGTCCTTTATTTCTGTTGAAAGATCTCATTCAGGATACTATTTTACATTTAGCTGTCATTAGAAAGACTTTTTAAAATCCTTTTCTCCATCCCCCTACAAAAACAGAAGCTACCTCACCCCAAGGGAACAAGCAGTGGATTCCACCTAGAACAGTTATCCTCTAGGGTAGGTCCCAGACATCAGTATTTTTTACAGCTCTCTAGATGCATCCAGTGTGCCTCCCACTGAGAGCCACTTGTCTGGGGACTTTGGCCAATCTGCCACTCACTTTGTTCTGGTTACATTGGATTAAGGTTTTATTCCTCCCTCTCCTTTTATACACTTATTTAATTATGTTATCTCAGCAGCTTCCTGAATAACCTTTTAATCCATAGCTTAACATGTTATACATCAAAATACACTGACATTTGTTGCGATGAAGAGTTCTTTGAAATCTCACACTTCCCACTATTCTTTTGCGGAGCATCTTTTCTTTGCTGCCAAAGCCCATGTTGCACTATATTTAATTGTTCAGTCTTAGCTACACATTAAGTGTTTTAAAAGAATAAGAAGAGGAGGACAAGGAACAGAAAGAGAAGAGCTGACACGTTGGGGCTAGAGGTCTGACTTTCTCACAGTCAAGTGTTCAGTTCCTCTAAGGTCCAGCCACCACGCCCTTTGCCTGCAGTTCATCCTATCTTCCTTCCAATTCAAAACGCATTTGTCCTGTGTTCCTCTCTCTTTAATCTTCAAATCATACTAAATCACCAGCTCATGAATCTGATAAATTAATAATAATAAATAAACAATAATATCTTAATGAATGATCTACCCAAATAGAATACCTTCATTTTTCGAAGGCCTTCTCAAGATATATTATCTCAATCCATAGGAAGTCTCCAATATTGAAACTAGACACCACAGAAAGGGTGGTATAAATTAAGAGACTGGATAAAGCACCCCTGAAGTCACCCCTCACAGATGATTGCCCATTCTAAGCAATCTCTATTTATAAGTGATCTGTCAGTTCCCCATTGCGGAATTGCTTGGTCACTGACCTCACATCTATGGGAGCATTCTCTGCCCCATGGCAATTAATCTCTCTACAATTCAGCCTCTCAGTATTTCCACAATATATACAGCACACTTTTAGTAGGTGCTCAATGAATGTCTGGTGAAAAAAAAAAATAGATTCATGAGTGCTCTTCATTCTTCTGCTTTCCACAAACATCCCTAAACTATTAATTGAATATTTATCAGGTTTTTTAAAGACCTCCAGAGAAAAATATTCCGCTTCCTAAATCAAGAACCCATTCCAATTTTAGGTATAGGCTTTTTAAAAAATGAAGACTGCTATAATAATTCTTAAATAATTGACGGCTTTTGGAAGACTTATCCATCCAGAACATTAACCAAACTGTAAATTTTCCAAAAATGGTATTTTCCTAAGGAAGAAAATGAAACAATACCATCCTCAGGCCTTCATTTAGAACTCAAAAACTCAAAATATATATAAAATAAAGATATTAATTTAATAAGATTGCTAATAGGATGCCTAGAGGATAAAAGAGACAAGGATAAGCATCACCTACAAGAGAAGAAAACAGAAAAACACAGAAATCATGGGTAATAGGCATGGTGATTAACACCCACTCAGTCATGTGATCAAATTCCCCTTGTCAATGATTGTTTAGAAATGGGCATGTGACCTGACCTTGGCCAATTAGAGGCAAGAAGTATTCTACTAGGGAATTCTTGGAAAGGTTTCCTCACTTTTAAAAAAGAAATACAGTGAATAAAACAGTCTCCTTCCCCTGGACAATGTCTTGTCTGGATGTGACCCCTAAAACTGTTGCAACCATTGCAACTATAAGGAAGCCAGCCTGGGGTTGAAGTCTGCAGTGCAGCAAGATGGAATAAACCTGGGTCACTGATGACAGTTGAGCTACTGAGTCAACTGACCCAAGAGTTCTACCTCTAGACTATTTGTTTTGAGAGAAAATTTACTTCTTTACTCTTTAAACCAATTTAAGGTTTCTGCTACCTGTAGCTAAAGCATCTTAACAGATATGCAAAAAGGAATGCAAAAAGGAAAAAATATTCAAGTATTAATTACACTGGAAATGTTTAAACATTAAAATGGATATGCTGACTCAACTTTGGTCATATTGACTTTGTACTTTAAAAAAGGATAATTGTGTGATTTATCATGGTAACAGGATAAGAAGGAATGTGGTCAAGTATCTGCTTTCTGTACAGTTTCTTGCCAATAAATTTAAAAATAAACTCATTAGATCAAAAAAGAAGTTTATTCTGCACGTGTGAATAAAGAACTTCCTATATGCCACTGGCCTTCCACCAATTAATCAATCCACTTCAATCATGATATGGAACTTTCATTCCTGATTCTCTATATCCTGATAACACATACAGTTCATTCCACAGTCACCTACCAACAGCAAGATCAAGAAGAGGAGCTCTCTCTTTTCAAAGCTAGAGACAATGAGTAAGTGACAATGCAGAAAACTTCAGAAGAGCAGAGAATTTGAAGCTATGAATCTACTGTTCGCCTTAGAAAGTCATCTAAGTTTTCTGCTTTTCACAGGAAATAAAACTATAATCTATTCATAGAATCTGCATTATTTTTAGCCAGTCCCAAGTCCCCACTTCAATCTGTTCATTTTTCAAAGTTTATACGGGTTTTAGCATTTGCTTTGGAATACCATTCATATTGTAAAATGGAATATGACAATCTCTAAAAAAAAAAAAACCCACCCACTTAAAAATAGGAATGGAGAAGATAGCCAATTAAAGTGTTACTGTACTAAATAAGTTTACTTTTTAAAAGGTCTCAATGTTTGCATTTTTGATGATTCATTAAGAAATAACTACTTAGTTTTACAATGTTTACACTCTGACTACAGCTACCATGCATCTCTGCTTTCTAAAACGATGTCACTTATGAAATGCTTATTGAAATCTGTATTAGTTTCTTATTTCTGCTGTAACAAATTACCACAAACTTAGTAGCTCATAACAACACAAATTCATTATTTTATAGTTCTGCAGGTCAAAAGACTGAAATACGTTTTGAGGGGTTAAAATCAAGGTGTCAGAGGTTGTACTCCTTCTAGAGGCTCAGAGGAGAAACCATCCCCTTGCCTTTTCCAGCTTCTGGAATCTGCCAGCATTCCTTGGCTCATAGCCATCACTCTGACCTCTGCCTCTATCATCACATGTTCTCCACCTATGACCCGCCTACCTCCTCTTTTAGGACACTTGTGATTATACTGCTCCCCACCCCACCCCCCAGATAATCCAGAATAACCTCTCCATCTCAAGACCCTTAATCATACCAGCAAAGTCCTTACTGCTATGTAAGGTAACATATTCACAGGTTCCAAAGACTAGGGTATAGACATCTTTAGGGAGCTGTTATTCTACCTACCACAAAAATCATCACAAATAGGGGAGGTTTTCCTTTATTTTATCTAATCTGAGAGTATTTAGGAAACTAACAATTAATATTGATCCAGAAGTTGTTACTGGTTTTGAGTACAAGGAGATACGCTTGTCAAATCAAGAAAAAGCTGATTAGCTAATAAAATTCTAGACCCAGACACTACTCACTTTTTTCGCCACTGATCTAAAAGAGAGTTTTCATGGGAGGAGAAGACAACAATCTTTAAGAAATCATATGTAATAGGATTCTAGATTGGAAGTTTCAACCAGGCACCAAGGCACACTAAGTATGATATTCCAGAGCAAAGTCCCAAACTGACATCCAGATTTTCAATGAAATCCTCCAAAACTAATATGACTGTTTTTCACAGTCTGAAATGAGTATCTTTATTGCTTGGACTCTATATGACTCTTAAATCTAACTTCTGCTGCACTGAAGATTATAAATGGACCCAACTGGTAAAGACTAAGAGAATTGGGTAGAGGGAGGTTTTTGGGAATAGAGGTCACTTCACCTCAGGTCAAGAGACTGAGGCCTCAAGGAATCACCCAGAGCTTAGCAGTGTCTCTTCTGAAAAAGCCAAGGGGAGACAGACAGGGGAGCTGCCCTGCTGATAGGGAAGAGGATGCCGAGTTAGGGTCAGCCTGCATCCTAGGAGTCTCCCACTTAAAATGCAGGCTATGCACAAAAGAGAGTAAGCATGGGGCTCTCTGGACACTGACTGCTAAAATGAGACTGTGCTTCACAAAAACACAACTATCAGAATGAACAGAAAAGTCATCAGACCGCCGAAAGCTTGCCCAGAAGCCAGAAGCCAATTTACTCGTTGAGGGAGTAAATTCTAAAAGGACAGAGGGTGACAAGACACATTTGCTTTCTGACCGCAGACCAGCATATTGGTTACACACATTTCCTCCGCAGTTGGAAGTCCTCCCAAAGCCTACAGCTGTCTTCCAGCTGGGAAGGAAAGACAGAATTCCTTCCAAAAATTAGGAAACCGTGCTCTTAGTGGGAGACTGTTTGGAGCCTGGCTATTTAAGAGCATTAAATATAAACATATTGAAGAAAAAAACTGATAACTCTTTCCCAAATGAACCATCCATAAACAAAAACAAAATCCACTCTGCTCTATAATCAATACCAAGGAAAGAAAGCTCATCTCAGAAACGTGAAAGAAGAGGTGTGAAGAGGGAAAGGGAAATACCCATGACTCTTACCCAAGCCCTGATTCTGCTGTTCCCACTCCAGGGCATCTGGCACCTGGTAGGTGGCTCCCTCCAGAAGGTCCACATTTTCCTGCTCCAAGCCAGGTTCCTGTGATGTGAGGCCAGGGACAGTAAACCCATGCAGCTCTGCATCGCCATCCACGCTCTCATTCAGGGAATCTGTGCCTTTGTCTTCTTCTTCGTCCTCCTCATCTTCCTCCTCCTCATCTTCCTCCTCCTCATCCTCCTCGTCCTCCTCTTCTTCTCCCTCTGGGCAAAAAGAAGTCAATGAGAAATAATGTCAATGAGAAGTCAATGAGAAGTAATGCAGCAAGTGCCAACAAACAAGTCTTTTCAGATAACCTAAAGGCTACAAAATAATCGTGCTTGGCCTTTCACAATGTTATGGCCCAAGCTGGGTGATGTGAGCTTTGCAAGATTCTGTGCCCACCATGCATCAACACTTTAAACTTTCAAAATCATGGTTAGGTCAGATGATTATTAAGCATCATGTTTATTTGAAGTTAAAGTTCAGGTAATGAATTTTTGTTAAGCATATTTATATTCAGGAAGATAGGAAACATCCCCTTCCTGTTTTCTGGAGGTCGTTAAAGATTTATCTATTGGAAGAACACTAAAATACTAACAAAGATTAAAAGAACTGTCTCAATCCTTTTATATCTTATAATACTAAATTAGAGAATTTGTTATTTTGGCAAGATTTTCTTTCCATTCTTGTTCCACATCAGTGAGTAGAACTCACAACAGTGTTAAGCAAGAGGTGGATAAATCCACTCCTGGAACCGTTTTCTTTATGGAGGAGGGACCCAAGAAACTGGAAACAATTACATCAGCGTTCTCAGTCCAACCCTAAAGGGCACTGGGACTCGTGGTTACCAGAGGGGAGGGAGAGGGGGAGGTAGGTGGAGTAAAAGGGGTCAAATATATAATGACAGAAAGAAATTTAACTATGGGAAGTGAACACGAAATGCAATACACACACACACACACACACACACACACACACACACACATATGTCTTACTGTTAAAATGTACAGCTGAAACTTACCAGATTTCATTAACCAATGTCACCATAAAAAATAAATTAATTTTTAAAAATAATAAAAAATAATAAATAATACTGGGATATGGAAAAGACACCCAGAAAAGGAACACATGGAAAAATCATTATTGTTACTATCATAACTTAAATTTACAATTTGTCATTTTCGATGCTTCGAGTGGAGTAGGTTTAAGGAACATAAGATCGCCAATTCCATTTTGTTTCACCAATTTTAAATTTCTAGAAACACTTCAGATCCCCACCCTCCACATGGATGCACCTATGAAGACACTCAGGAATCTGAGACTGTCCTCTTCCACTTCTAGGCTATATTCTCCACATATACCCTTTTTATTCATCATTTACAGATTTTTCTTTTCTTACTTTAAAAAAAGTATTACATCTTTACGTCTAATCTTTTTCATTCCTGTCCTCTAACTTTGTGGGGCTTAATACCTGTTACTATTCCAAAAAGTCAACAAATATTTATCAAGTATCTAGTTCCAGGCACTAGAAACAGGGCAATAATATCTCTGCCTTCATAAAGACATATGGCAAACAGACATATGATACAACATTACACTCTGACTAAAACTGGCAAGAAGATAGAAAATGCCAGGCAATGCTATTTTAGATGGAGAGATCAAGGAAAGCTTCTCAAGTAAAGTAAAGTTTGGACAGAGATCATACCGAAATAATGCATTATCCTGTTTAATTTAGGCTAATTTAAGAAGAGCATTCCCAGCAGCGGGGAACAGAGGGAATAGCAAGGGCAAAAGCCTTGAGGCAGAAGTGTGTTTACGGTTTTCAAAGAACGGCAAAGACTAGGCTGGGCACTGGGGAGGGACAGAGAAAATCTAGGAAATAAGAAAAAGGGGTAGGAGGGGCCGGATCTGATGTGTAAATATAATGAATGACTCTGGATGCAGGGTAGAGGACAGGCTGTGCCAGAACCAGAGACAACACAGGGAGATGCATTTGGAGGCTATTTCAAAATTCAAGACTAGATAGATGCTGGTGCTCTGGATAAGGCTGTAGGACTGGAAGTGGAGAGAGGTGGTCAGACCTGGGATGTAATGTGAAGGTAGAGCCCTCCTGATAATTACAATGTGGGATGTGGAAGGAAGACTCCAACTTACTAAAAATAAGAACTAAAGGATACAAGCAAAATCAAGAATTTTGCTATGCCTACGACATACAAATGGAAGTGTAGAAAGCAGAGGGAAGGTCAAAGCTAGAGATAAAAATCTAGCAGTCATCAATTCATAAATATTTAAAGCCTTCAGGCTGGCTGAAATCCCCAAGAGAATGAGTGTGGATAGAAAGAAAAGTTGTCCAGCCCAAGCCCTGGGCAATTGGACATTTAGAGATTGGCCAGCAGAGGGCGATCCAACAAAGGAGACAGAGGAGACACTCAGGTGGTACAAACATCAAGAGGAGTGGGATGTCAAGGAAGCTGAATGAGTGAAACTCTTCTTAAAGGCTAAGTGGGAACTGAGAATGTCCCTCTGGCTCTGACGTTACCTCTCTGCCTTTGACATTTTGGAGGTCATTAGTGACCTTGACAAAAGTTGTCCAAAATTATCAACTTATTATGGCTGTGTGATTTTGGACATTACTGAATTTTGGTGTGCCTCAGTGGCCTCGTCTGTAAAACTGGTATGATTTCTATCTCACAGGACCATTGTAAGGATTACACTAGTTAATACATAAGTTATTTAGAATGAAGCCTGGCACACAGTGGCCACAACATAAGGTTGGCTTCTTTGTTGTGACTGCAAGGAAATGCAGGCCAGTGCACGGGCTGCCTCAGGTATCCACTCCACTGCAGCGAGCACAGGTGCAAGCAGAAGATGCGAGTATGTGAAAGTTATCTTCGTTTCTTTTTTTTTCTCGATCAAATGAAAAAAAACTGGAGAGGAAAAGACAAATGTTGGTGGTTTAAGGTGAGAGGAGAAAGTGTGAAATAGTCGTCTTGAAAAATGAGGGAGTGAATTCTCTTGGCATATGTGGAATAACTGCCAGGCAGCCCTATGGACCCACTTAAAATGTGATATAATAAATTTAAAGTGAGACTTGTTAAGATGGTTGCGTGTTTTTCTATATTAAAATGGTTGTGGGTTTTTCTCCAGCCACATTTAGCTGCTGGAGGTGGGTAAAGGGGTTGAGTAGACAGAGAGATTTAATCAGTGACAAATTTTGCTAGGAGAGCTCAACCGAGGAGGGGTGGGGGACAGAGGTAGTTGATTGTGCGTGAAGAGAGGGATTATAAAAATGGACTAGGCAAAGGGTACAAACTCCCAGCAATAAAATGAATAAGTTCTAATATCTACTGTACAGCATGGTGCCTACAATTAACAATACTGTATTACAGGGGTCCCAACCTGGTGCTGGGCTGTGGTCTATTAGGAACCAAGCCACACAACGGGAGGTGAATGGCGGGCTAGCAAGCAAAGCTTCATCTGTATTTGCAACTGCTCCCCAGAGCTAGCATCACTGCTTCAGCTCCACCTCAGATCATCAGGCATTAGATTCTCATAGGAGCACCAGTCCCTGGTACCAAAAAGGTTGGGGATTGCTGCTGTATTACATACTTGAAAGTTATTAAGAGAGTAGATCTTAAATGTTATCACCATTAAAAAAAAGGTAATTATGTGAAAGGATGACATTAACTAACCTTATTGTGGTAATAATTTCATAATATATACACGTATCAAATCATCAACAGTGTATACCTTAAACTTACATGTGTTATATGTAAATAATATCTCAAAAGAGCTGGAGGGGAAAAAATGATGGACCAGGGACTCATAAACGAGATGTTGAGAAGGAAGTTGGATACAGAAAAAGTAATGGGATCATTGGATTATGGAGAAAACTATCAGGGATCAGGACTATTTAATGGCTTTGCTGACCTTCCTCCTGTAGACAGAAATTGGTCATAGGCTAAAAATAATTTCTTTTTAAAGCATTATAAAATCATTTTTAGTTACCTTTCCTTTCCACACTTAAGAGGGTGTACTTGACGGAATAATTGTGACAAGGAATGCAAAGGCAAAGCCAGACCTCCGAGCCCTGAGTTTTCAGCTCTCATCACTGAACCATTGTCTTCTGACCACTACCACCCACCAAGGACAACTTTACTTGGTCTTCAATGCATTCAATCAATTCCTACTCTTTAAAGTATAGAGCTATACAACCTGGCAATCCCACTTCTGGGTATACATTCAAAGGAAATAAAATCATTATCCCAAAGAGATATCTGAACTCCCATATTCGTAGCAGTATTATTCACAATAGCCAAGATATGGAAATAAGTGTCCACTGATGGATGAAGAGATAAAGATGTGGTATATACATATATTCATACAAATATAATGTCATATTATTCAGCCCTAAAAAAAAAGAAGGAAATTTTGTCATTTGCAACATGGATGAATCTGGAGGACATTATGCTAAGTGAAATAAGTCAGAGAAGGAAAAATACTGCATGGTATCACTTACAGATGATACTTTTCAAAAAGAAAAGTCTAACTCATAGAAACAGAGAGTAAAAAGTGATTGTCAAGAGCTGGAGGTGTTAGGGGAAATAGGGAGAGGTTGCTAAAAGAATACAAACTCTCTGCTACAAGATAAATAAGGTCTGATGATCTAATGTAAAACATGGTGACCACAGCTGATAACACTGTATTGTATAACTGAAATGTGCTAAAAGAGTAGGACTTAAATGCTCGCTCTCTCTTTCTGTCTCTCTGTCTCTCTCTGTCTCTCTCTGTCTGTCTGTCTCTCTCTCTCTCTCTCTCTCTCTCTCTCTCTTTCTCTCTCTCTCTCACACACACACACACACACACACACACACACACATACACACACACACAAAAGGTACATATGTCAGGTGGTGAATGTGCTCATTAATCCGACAGTGGGAGTCCTTTCACAATGTTTGTACATCAGATCCCCATACTGTACGCTTTAAGTATCTTGCAATCTTATTTGTCAATTTTACCTCAATAAAGCTGGAAAAAAATAATGCAAGGGACCTCAAAAGTCATCTTACTTTATCCTTTTACATCCCCAAAAGCGGGCCACATCTAAGAAAGTCTAGGCCAATGAAAGGGTGCTACTTCCTGGTGTGATTCAGAGGACATTGATTAAGTCAACATATCTCATGTATCATGATCTCTCCCACCATAGTAGAGCCTTCCTTCTCCTCCTCCCTGTCTTGAAATGCCTGGCATAAGATGTCTAACTCCAAGTCTGACAATAAAACCGTGGAGTACTCTCTCTAGAAACACCTTATCAGGAGGACCCTGATTGACAGCTGTTTCATAACCCATTACATGGGGCTCTTCTGCTAAGAAACTCAAAGTGCTTTGTAGACATTATCCTCCAAACTTATATTGTTGGCTAAACAGAGAGTGAGTTTTATGAGCTCTATTTTACTTACAGCCTACTTGGCTGGTGATAAAACTGCCTTGGGTGCTCAAGTACCACAGCAGAGTTTCAAACTGTTTTGTTAAACCTGGAATTTTTGACTCTCTAGGTCAGGCCTATTTTCTTTATTTATTGCAAACAGTTCTGCCTAAGGTTACCAAAACTAAGTTTTAATTTTGTTCAGATCCAAGACCATGGGTTAACTCCCAATAAAAATCCATAGAAGACATGGGAGAAAATCTGCCCTATGATCCCAGCCTGAGTAATCTGACTCTGCTACTAAGTCTAGTTTCCATTTCATCGGCAATTCCCATGAAAAATGCTGTTTCTCATTCCATTTTGTCACAGTATAGACATTTTTAGATTTCCAGAAGATACAGACATAGCTAGCATTCCCAGAGGATTACTGAGTCAAAGGGGAAACCTTGGCTGAAATTATATCATCTCAATAATGGGAGTTGGAAGAACCCTAGCAGTTTGATCCCCAACATAACTTGTCTATTTTTGACCAACAGGAGAAAGAGAATTTTGCTTGAACTGTCTCTTTAGAATAGCACTGATTAATTTGAATCTTTGTCTTTTGCCTATTCATTCATTAAAGTGCCAACCCTCTCTTTTAAGTGGCCTTTTTCTTTCTTTTACAAAGTTTTAAATTAAGTCTAAGGTAAATAAATTAGAGTACATGAAGAAGAGGAAGGCTAGCAATGAAAAGAGACAGAGTGGCTTTGCTGGGCAAAGGCTGAGCATGTATTAGTTTCTCCCATAGCCCCTCTAAAGGGAATGGCTCTGACACATCCCAGTGACATATTTATAAAAGAAGAAACGTTTGTCGAAATGTGTTTTCCAGGGAACACCTATACCAATATAATCAAAAGCCACTGTAGCAAAATGGTTTCCTAGAAGAGGAGCGATCGAAGCCCTAGGGATGGCACAGCTTTTGTTTTCTAGATTTTCTTTTAACTTGGGCATCAAATTGAACTCAAAACTTAAAATTCAGAAAAGAAAAAATTAAACTTGTGTTGCAAACATGAAACGATTCTCCAGCAGATGGCTCTCTGGTATCAGAAGGGGTTGAGGAACCCCAGAAGCTTCTGAAATAATGACTACAAAATTCAACAATGTTAAACTGACTTAGAATTGGGAGAATTTCGTTACATTTCTAAAACCTTAAATATTCCTTCCAGCTAAGTGCTTTTATATTTTCATCAGCTAATAATAGATATATACAAAAGAAAAGATACATAATATTTATTATTAAGCTTAATACTGAAATGAACACCAGAGACCTCACCATTTAACTTAAGAATTGGATTATTACTAACACTATTGCATCTATTTGCATATTCCTCTATTATCTTAACTATTTTCTTCCCGTTAATGTCATAAAAAATTACTGAATGTTATTTTCTGGGACTTATTTTTTTCACTCAAAATTTAAGTTTTTTTTAAGGTTTTTTTTTTTAAGATTTAAGTTTCGCACACCTTGTACAAAACATTAGCTTGTTAATTGCACTGATTTATAGTATTCCATTACTGAACTATGTCACTATTTACTTTTTTATCCTGGTGTCAATAAACATTTGTGTTATTAAGTTGTTGCCAATATTTTTGCTGTTATGCATAGAGCTACTATAAACACTCTCCCACGTGATCTCTAGTGTATCTAGTCAAGTGTTTCTGTAGGGAGTATTCCTAAAAATGTAACTGCTAGGTCAAAAGGAATACAAAGCTAGGTCAAAAGGAATACAAATGTTCAACACTCTAAATAATGTCTATATAAACTTCCTTCACTCCACATCTTCACTAACCTTTGGTATTGTCAAACATTAGCTTTTTTAATTCAGTGTGTTTAAAACAATATGCCACCGTAGATGTAATTTCCATTTCCCTAATTACTTAGGAGGTTGTGTATCTTGTATATTGTGTATCTCTGTAAAATGCCTATTCTATATTTGTTCCTTTCTCTTTCCGGTTGTCTGTCATTTCTTATTGATTTCTTTTGAGTTCTTTCTATTATGGACACTGACGCTTATCAATTACATGTATTACAAGTATCTTCTAGATTTTGGAGTTGCACTATCACTATCTTCCTAGTATACTCTTATAGAAGTTTTTAGTTTTAATGTAGCTGAATTTATCAATATTTTCTTTTATGGTTAGCAATTTTTGTGTCAGAACTATACAAAAATCCTTCTGCATCATTAGTTCTGAAAAATAGTCTGTAATTTTTCTCTAATTTTTAAGTTTTACCTTTCACATGTTTTTAAACCTTATGTAATTGACTGTATATCATGTTACATTCAACCTTATTTTTTTTTCCATATAGACAACCAGAACTATTATGAAAAAAAAAAATGCTTTCTTCTCTGCTCTGCAGTGCCATCTCTATGACATATCAAGGACCCCCTATAGGAGTGTGTCTGTTTCAATGCTGTCTGTTCTTTTCCACTAGTCATTTTAATTATCCTTGTCCATGACCACACTGTCTGAATACATACAGAAAGAGAGCTTTATCAGTCTTAATACCTACTAGGGTAAGTGCCCTCTACTCCAACTTCTTCTTCTTCCTTAGGCTTTTACTCTTCCATACAAATTTTACAAAAAGTTCACCTAGTCATTATGAATTAATGAAATAAAAACATAAAATAATAAAATATAATTTTTATTACTTCATTCCTTTTATTTTCTTTGGGGTTCTTTTTTTATAGCTTAAGGTAGTGGCTGTTTAGCTCATTAATTTTCAAGCTTTATAGAAACTTTAAAGGCTAAATATCTGCCTTTAAAAATACCCTTTAATATCATTTTATAAAGTTTAATGTATTTCACTATGATTCATTTCTAATTATTTTCATTTTACATTATGATTTCTTCTTTGATACATAAGTTATTTAGAAGGTTCTTTTTAATTTTTAAAGATATGGAACAATTTATCTTTTTAATTTTAATTTTTAACTGAATTGAACAGCCATCAGGAATGTACCCTGCATGGTATCAATTATCTGAAATTCATCAAGATTGTTTTATGGACTAGTACATATTGAGTTTTTGTAAATGTTCCATATGTGTTTGAAGATAATGTATATTCTCTGACAGCTGGGTACAGTACTTTATACATGTCCATTAATGCATTTTGTCTTAAATTTTATTTTGTTTGAAAATTTTAGCAAATCAAATCCAATACATAAAAGGGATTATACACTATGGCCAGTTGGGCCTATCTCAGAAATATAGCTGTTTTAGCATTTGAAAATCAATCAGTATAATTCATATAAACAGAAAACCATATAATCATCTCAATAGGTAAAGAAAAATAGATTCAAAAGAAGCATTTGAAAAAATCCAGTATATATTTGTGACCAAAAAACAAACTAACAAAAATTTTAGCAAACTAGGAAAAGAAAAAAACTTCCTCAAGTAGATAAAGGACATGTACAAGAAACCCAAAGCTAACATCATATTAATCCCCTATATTTATTGTCATTATTGATATATTTGAATTTGTTCCACTTTCTCTGTACTTTTCTTTCATGTTGTCTCGTTCATTTTCTCTTAGTGCTATGTTCTTTATAATGTCTTCAAACTGATCTTCCAGGTCACTAACTCTCTCATTGCTATTTAACCTTTTAATTATTCAGAGTTTTTTCCCCAACATGGGGATTTCATCTTTTCTTTCTTACCTTTTATAATGATTATTTTATATTCTATTCTGATAATTTTAGAATGTAAGGTCCTGAGTAGGGAATAGGCCAATTAGTTATCTGTCTTTTCTGCTGACTCTCAGTCACAGCTGTTTGTTTCCTTGTTAGATGGTTGATCTTTTATTACAAACTTATATTTATTTTGTTTTAATCTGTGGGAAACATATGGGTCTCTATTTTTTCCAAAGGGTATTTACATTTGCTTCTGTAGAGAGCCCGGTTGTGCAACAGACCTGGAACAATTTTATTCCCCTCTCGAAGACATAGGCCTAACATGGGAATTTCTGTACAGGTCCCTCTTCTTGCTACTCGCTCAAGTGTAACCTCCTGATATTGCTATTTCTCCTTGAGCACCTTTACGTTTCCAATCTGCTTACTCCTTACTGTTCACTGCTTGGGTTTCAGCTCCCATTTGGAATGAGTCAAGCTAAAAAGCACAATCCTTGGAGATTTTTCTGACAATCTGCAATCCCAATCATGCATTAAAACATATGTTTTACCCAAGATCTAGTCACTTTGCTGTGATAGAGTCCATCAGAGTCTTCATCAGAAGCTGAAATTCAAATAATGTGCTTTTCAAAATTACTGATATCATCTGTATATGAAGTGGGTCCAACAAGCTGAGTAAGAGCCTTATTGGTTTTTCAAAAAACACTTTCAAATTCTCCAACTTTGAACACTCATAAGGGTATCTGTAATCTGGGCTGCATTTTTAAATTAGATAAAATATTAAGTGTTATTAATCATTATTCTGCTTTAAACATTTCTGTTAATTTATTCAGTTATCTTTTTAAATGCCTCTATTATTCTGTACAAATTTCTTGAAAATTTTTTACTAAAGTTCAGAACTTCCCAATAGCTCATAGTAGTGAGTATAATAATTAGAAACTTTCTCCATTCTAAGCTAATGATACTTTAAAGGTAGATGCCTGAGAAAAGGAAAAAGCTAGAGACAAGATAATCTGTCCACCTCATCACACCAGTTGAAAAATGTTCTAAATTTAACTCACGTTTCACATAGATATTTAAATATTTTCTTATTATTTTTTCTAAATTAGAGGATTCTACTCTTGATAACATCATCTTCTATATCTAATTAGCAAACCAAAAAGATCAGTCTACATAACTACCCTCACATTTACTGGTCATGATATAATCTCTTTTCAGCCTTGACTCCATATAATTGATGTCCTCTAATATCTACTATAAATCCTGCTCCAAATTAAATTGAGTTAATCTTAATAGATTCAGTCCTAGAGCAATAATTATAAGTTCTAGAATCTAACTCTTGTTCATTAAACAACTCACTTTGGATTCAGATGACAACATTTCATGTATTTCCCTCTGGAAAGTAAGACTACAGCAATACTACTCTATTTCTCAAGGGTGCTATAAAGAGAACATAAGAGCTATATTAAAATTGTATCTATAAATTTTGAGCCATCCAGAATAAAACCTTTCTCTTTAATAATTTAGTACTCTTAAAGAAATAGTTGCTTTAAGCAAACATATATGAAACTCGTATAAAAAATTCCACATATAATCAAAAGATAAATTACAGGTTGGTTAGGGTGATTACTGATTTTTCAAAAATGTGTATGAAAGTAAATTTCCCCTTCTAACTTTCATACATAACTTGATTAACCCAAAATGAGGTTTACATATTAATTTGTGGAATCATGTTTGTTTTATCATACCTGTGTGCATTTAGCTCCTTTAAGCCAGAGGCCCTGTCTTAGTCTCCTTTTGCAAGATCAAGCATAGTGCCTTGCACAAAATGAGCCCTCAAGATAAACTGACTGAACAGAAATAAACTGAACAGCACTTTAATTCATGATCTTCCTCTTCAAAATTAGTAATGTCATTCTAGGGCTCCAATATAGTTTTTTAAATTTATATTATAGACATGAATCATGCCACACTTTTAACAGAGATGGGATTTCCTCTGATTCCATGGGGGTCAATAATGACAGTTGTCTGGCTGTCAATTGCCTAGGGATTAAGAATATGTCCTTCAACCAGGATCTCAAGATAAACATTATATATGTAGGGTTGGGGGTTCCCTACTCAGTGGTGGACCCCAGAGGAAATTTACATCTTGATCTGGGCTTTCTTATATGGGGGTAGGAATGTGGAGAAGAAAATAAGTTACTTTCTGTACTAGAAATAAGCTGAGAGTTGAGAAGCCAGAAAGCCTGGCAAGACGTCTGAAAAAAAAATTGTTCCAGCGCTTGGGATGTAGAATATAAAAATCCTTCTTAGACAGAGCATGGAAGAGGTCAGGACATGGGAGCCCTGGGAGCTCGTTAGCTAAGGTAAGATCAGAGAGGGATTTGTACCTTGTGAGCCTAATTTATTTCATGTTTCTTTTATATTCTTGATTTTACTGCTTTGTGTTCCCTTAGGTTTAAGCCAAGTATTTTTAAGTCTTCTACTAATTTCAGTTGAAACAAGTGAAGGGGCTTTCTATCTATGCTTGAGCTAGAGTTTTAATAGGAAATGGGTCTCAGCATGTGAAGAAGATACCTTGAGAAAATCCAAAAGGAGCAGAGTCTGGCCCTCTGCCTACATGAAGAATCTCCTTCTCATGCTAAAACCTAGGAAGTCCTTTATACTGTTTTTATAAAAAAAATTTTCCATAAAATATTTTTTCTGGTGGTAGCAAACAATGTAGAATGGCTGAAGAAAAAAAGGCACTGGTAAAAACAGGCAGAATCAACATAGATCTTTCAGAACTAATTTAATGTCTCCCAATGTAAAAATTTTTTAAATCTTGTAAGGTCTCCCAAATTGATGCATTATATTTCTTCTAATATTTTCCTTTTGTGATATGTATTCATCTACATGTTAAGGTGTAGTCTGATGCCAAAACAACTTCAAAGTCATGAATACAGCCTGATAATGTGCAGTTGATAATATCCTTTCACTGTTTTAAACATTGTTAAAGTTTGTAATTGTTTATACTCAAAGACAATAAAATTCTCACATTTATACCAGTAAAAAGGAGAGTTATGTCTATCCATATTCAAAAATTATATCTTAAATAGCCTTAACTTTCTGCAAACATCTAAAATGCCTTTGTAATCTCCACAGTCCGTGACATGGTTTAAGGCTACACATTTGCTTCAACAAATGCATAAAAACCACCACACATGAAAACCCCCACTTGGACCAGACCTCACAGGGATTCTCAACCCTGGAGTATGAGCCTGGATGGCTCACTCAAAAAGAAACTTTTTGCTTGGGGTTCTGAACATTCCTCCAGAGAGACATAATAGTTTCCTACAAATGAGGTATTTGTTGGGCCCCTGGTTGCCTGTTCTACATTGAAAAATAGTCACTTCTATTATTCAAAACAATTCTTAAGAAATAATTCATCTAACCAATAAGCTAAATTAGAAAAACATGCTTGATTACAAGTCTATTAAATAACTGATTATTAGTGTGGTGTGTGTGGTGTCTATTCATCAACCTTTAGAATGCTTTCCAGATTTTTAGATTTATCACCACTTATCTCCTTATAATTATATATATATATATATATATATATATATATATATATAATTATATGTATAGTAATTGTTCTGTTGATAACAAATCTATAAACATAAACACCACACACAATCACACACACACAAGATTCACAAGTATAAATATCAATTCCTTGTTTCTCTAAGCTGGGACTAAGCCATCTCTTCTAAACGTCAAAGACCCTTTTCTGTAATATTTTTGTGATAGTTTCCTACTTTCTACTTTGGATTTCTGTTATTTATGTTTCTGTCTTACCTCTTCTACTAAAATTTATGCTCCTTAAAGAGCACGACCTACTCTCATTACGTCTTTGAATCTGAATCACCAAATACTTATTAAATGCACACATAAATGAATGAATAAATAAAACTTCTGAATATGTACAAAGCTAAATCCTTTTGCCATCATGAGCCATTATTATGACAAATTTCATGATTGTCCAAGGGCAAGCTTACAAAGCAGTGATAACTTTCTGGTGCTGGGCAACAAAGGTGCCAAAAAAAAAAAAAAGATGGGATGAATCAACTCTAGAACAATGTTTACTTATGAAAATAATACCACTGAATTAATTCCTTATGATAAGAAAGCATACTAGAAAATAGTTCTCGTTCCTTAACAGCAGAATTTATAAGCAAAGTTTTATGGTAACATATCATAATAGTGATTTTATGGTAATATATTATAATGCTCACTGACTAAGTGAGCATTAGTAACAAACTTGTGGTGACTAGTCTGAGTGCTAAATAATTGACTGTACATTCCTACAGAACATTCTTAAGAACAGAGATTTATTATAAATGCCAAAGAAAGTATGATGATTTCAGGATAAGAAAACAAAGTGACAATACCATAAAAAGCAGTTGATAACTAAAACCACCAGCAATTCTGTGTTTCATAATATGTCACATAATATACTTGAAAATGATGTACAGATGAATACTAACATATCTGGCAAATTCTCATTGTTTCGCCAGAAAAGGTGAGGCGAGGGTGGATCCACTATTTAATTACTAAAATCAAACAAGGGGCATATTTCATTGAATACTCTTTTCCATATCTTCCCCACTTGTGTATCATTTTAGTGGCTATGCTATTGAAACAAAATTAAATTCAAAGCATTTCCAAGAAGAAAGGCTAAAACTTGCACCCATTCTTAACATAATTAACACCCTAACCTCATACTACATTATCATAAGTAGCAGTGTTAGTTCAAATTTACCACACTCTACTTGATCTTTAATATTATATTCCACATTGTAGCATCCAGAGGTAAATCACATAAACTTGGTTTCATAAATATGGCCTCAATATGAAATTTTTAATATTTCTCTTCATTCATCCATTTTAGCCACTTTCTGAATTAAAAAGTTACATAAGAATTGAGAAAATAATTTTTAAAAAATATTCTCTGAAAATGAGTACATACTAGAAGGACAAAAAAATTGATTTTGTGAATTAAAATGCAGGTGAAGAGCAAACATTTCTCTCATAAAAATTACATGAGCTCTAAAGTATCTTCGGTGGCACTATTGAAGAAAAATATCTCTGAGACTTCTCCATGATGCCATTTAAAGAATGCATTCTCCAATTCATTTCTAATTGACCAATAAAAAAAGAGACAAAGCATATTACTTCAATACCAACTATGAGGCCACTGCACTGCTAAAAATATCAGTCATCTAAATGAAGGCATACTTTTCAAATAAGAATTTCTCCTGAAATTCCTATATTATCAGTAAAGAGACTCCCTAGGACAGAGATAGAATAGAGAATTCCAGATAAGAAAGGAAAGATAACACCACTATCTCTTCAGCAAAGGAAATTAAGAGGTGCCACAAATATATATTGGAAGACTGTAGAAAACATTCATGAAATTAAAAATACACATACACACACATGCATGCATACACACAGACACACACTCACAAAGGCAGAAAAGTCGACGTCACTGAGATAGATTAAACAAAAAATGACAAAATAATGACACTTTCTGCCCTATGTGTGCTGCTTGGCTGGAAAAAGACATCAAAAATGCAGTTTTTAAAAACCTAATATAAGGACAGCTGCAATGGTCTTAGAAAAACAAGAAAAAAAGTCAGAAAGGAAAAAAATGAATGTAAATAATATATTTGTTCTTATGTTTTTTTAAACCAAGATATTTTAAAAAGTCAAACATGACCTTTCTGTTGGATACTAGGAATTAAAAATCTTTTTATAGGCCTTTGTTAAATGCTTACATATAACATACATTATATGTTTTTAAAAGGTAATTCTCCAGCAAATCAGTTATTGTGGATTTGTTCCATAAATTGGTAATAAATGGGCCTTTTGAAAGAGATGAAAAAAATGGGAATTATCTAAGATGATGGCACTGGATTATATATACAGCCCCAAGACTCAGAAAGTTATTAAATAGGACCAGTCAGATCAAGAATTCACCTTCTTCAGAATAGAGACAATAGTATTTCTTCTTCTCTTGCAGAAGAGCAATATGCTAACCAGAGTCATCTTAAGAGAGTCCAAGTAAATTCACTGTTTCCAAGTCTGTCTGGTCAGCACCATAGCAAGCACCACATGCTCTCTCATTTCCCACTAGCTGGAAGGCCCAGATATTGACTTCCAAACATTAAGAGAGGAAGTGCTGGGGTGTGAGGAAGGATTACCAAAACCTTAATCACAAAATCTGAGCAACCTCTGCTTTTGTACTCTTGTCTCCCACATGTTCTTAGAAAGATAGTACCAGATACAAAAAGATTCACTATAAAGCTTTTCCTGAATATTGTATTGTTAAAGTAATGACTTTCTACCTTACAAAATTGTTACAATTTTACAGCACAGATGAATTGCCATCTTCTGTAGGAATAGAGAAAAGGCTTAAATAAGTTTGATTTATTTAGAGTAAATAGATATCCTCAGTTGGATTTCTAAAATACAGAAAGCAGAACTTCTTTAAGTAAGAAATATTGATAGCCCTCGTTCATTTGATATAAGTATGAAAATATTTTATACTTATATTAGACAGTTAACCCAAATGAAAACATTACATGTAAGTTTTCATAAGTAATCAGAAATTTTACGTTACCATTTTGGAGCAGAGAAAGACATTACTTTTCAACAAGAAAAAAGAATACCGACCTCTACAGAGATCATATCTAAGAATTAGTTTATGTAGTTATATATATATATATAATTTACATTATCCTATTTTGAATAAAAAATCACAACACTTTTGTCATGTATATATGTCAAAGATGCTGATACAACCCTGGTAGAGTTGTGCCTGAGATAAGTATAATGCATTTCTTTCATCCTGAAAACATTGATTCCCTAAAAACAAAAAAATACAGCAAAGTAAAGTGTGTATCAGGCAAGGTGACAGGTAAACAATTATCCCTTCAACAATCAAACTGCATTTTTGCTGACAAGGAAAAAGACTTACTGAAATAGGCACAAGGGAATTACTCATTTATAGACAGGCTTTCTTCAGTGACTAAGAAATCTAAAACATTCCAAAACTTCTCCCTCTCTACCAATGTATACCTCTTAAGTGGGTGTTCTAGAGACAGAGAACATCTGCCTTCAGAGCCAGCTGGAAAACTCCTCAGAAGCAAACCCCTGTTATGTGCTGAATTGTTTCCACTCCAAAAAATGTTCAGGCCCCGACCCATGATACTTGCGAATGTGACCCTATTTAGAAATAGGGTATAGGCAGATGTAATCAAGTTAAGATGAAGTTATTGGAGTAAGTCCTATAAGTCCTAATCCAATAGCTAGTGCCATAAAACAAGGGGCATTTAGGCACAGAGACACAGAGAGTGAATACAGCCATGCGAAGATGGAGAGAGACTGTAGTTATGTGCCACAAGCCAAGGAATGCCTGAGGCCACTGGAAGCTGGAAGAGGCAAAGGACTATTCTCCTAGAGGCTTTTGAGGGAACCTGGCCCTGCCTACACCTTGATTTAAGAGTTCTAGGCTCCAATACTGTAAGAGGATAAATTTCTGTTGCGTAACTCCCCAGTTTGTGGTACTTTACTTTGATATGGCAGCCCTAGGAAACTATAATACACTCTCTTAGTCATTACGCTGTAGAGACATAAAGGAGACAAGAATACAGTGTGTCAGGCATATATGATGTTTTGGTTCATTTGGGTCATTCATTATTCCTTAAAGGATAAACATTAAAAATTTTTCACAAAAGCTCTTGTTCCTTGGGTGTCTGGCATCCAATAAGGGCAGGTTTCTTGCTCATATCCCGTTGAGAAAAATACCTCACTCTCTGGAAAATTGCTCCTGACCCCCAGTGAGAAGGAATATATTAAAATAAGATATGAGGAGTTCAATAATGTAATTAAATAAACATACATCTTAAAGTGGGGTATTGTATGTCATTTGTCAACACATTATATAGGTAGATAACTTGACATAGTTCAACTCACTGTTCTAGGTAAGAATAAATTATCTTTCTCTATTATCCTATGATAGGATTAAAATGCTTCACTCAGTCAAAGCCTCAAATTGCACTTATATTTCTAGGCAAAGTGAAAAAAAGCATTGGAAATGGCTTCCAACACAACCAGGAATCAAGTAGGTTTATTGGTTCAAATAAGTGTGGTCACTTCAGAAGATTACATGCACAGGCATAAAAGTGTGAATTACTAATGTATACTAATTAAATATAAATTGCACTCCCTGGTATTTACGAGAAAAGATGTGCTCATTCATAATCTTGTCTTAAGCTCAACAACGTAGCAGAAAGAATATTTTCAGACCAGAAATGTCTTTCCTAAGCTCTGACAAGGATCATAACTTAGATCAAAAACTGACAAAACATATTCTCAAAAAGAAGCCGATATTGAATTGTGTAGAAAAACTGAGACTTAGGACACCTTAGGTAAGTTAAAAAAATTCTAACGTATTTCAGTACAACTGCCATCTTCTACTAAATTTAGAAAATTATTGCAGTTTCACAAATACAAATTATTCACAAATACAATTTTTTTTTCTCTGATTTAATGAGCCCTGCTTGGTAAAGCTATCATCTCTAATTCAAGTTAATTTGAGGAAACTTGCTTTTTTCAGATGGCATCAAGAAGAGCAGACAGCTAAAATGAAACTAAACTCAAAGTCATGTGATTTTTTATTTTAATGTGGAGTGCAAGAACCGTGAGCCTCTGAGTTCGCTTTGATCCCTTTCTTAAACCAGCATTCTACTATGGAATTCTCTACTCTATTCCTAAAATGTCACATTTCCCTGTCAGAAAACTACAGTGTTACCCTGAAAGTCTGCAATAGAGTCTGCTGCATGCCTGGCTGAACCACCTTCCATGCTGTAGAGTAGACAAAATATAAAATAACAGCACATACTATGTCTTCACTGCACCAAAAACATGGCAAACTTAGTACCCCAAAACCTACCTGTCTTCCAGATTAGTTTAAGAAACTCAGCACTACAAATCTCTGGACATTTTGTACCTCTAGCCAGGAGCTGTTCACCTGCCAAAATGCTGATTAATTAAATGACCTTTTTTCATATTTCCAGTCTTTCTGTTTGTGCAGCTGTGCTCCAAGCATCTTTTTCATGCTCAAAGTAAATCTCTTGGAAAGAAAATTTGGTATGAATTTCTCAGTCTTAACAGGTAAGGAGACTGTTTATCTCCAAATAGTGAAGCATACTAACCCACAGATGTTAATAAGGGAGAATAACCCATCATTAAAAACCAGAGCATTGTTATGATAATACAATCCACATTAAAACTTTACCCAAGAAAATCTGGTGGGGAGACTCAAGTTTTCCATTTAAACTAGTATTCTCAACCTAGCCTGCATATTGAATTCATCTAAAACACTCTTTTAAAATGTTGATGCCAGACCCCATCCCATGCCAAATGACGAAATTGCTGGGACACAACTCAAGCATTAGGGTTTTCTAAAAGCTCCCCAAGATGATTTTAATGTTCAAGTGTAGTTGAGAACTACTAACCTAGGCCAGAGGTCAACAAGCTTTTTTCAGTAAAGGGCTATATCATAAATATGTTAGGCTTTGTGAGCACTTGGTCTTTGTCACAACTACTCAACTCTGCTTCTCTGGCACAAAAGTAGCCACAGACACTATATAAATGAAAAAGTGTGACTGTATACCAATACAACTTCATTTATGTACACTGAAATTTGAACTTCATATAACTTTTCCATGTCACAAAATATTTTTCTTCTTTTATTTCCTTTTCAATTATTTAAAAACATAAAGACCATTCTTCATTTACAGGCCATACAAAAACAGATGACAGGCCAGATTTGGTCAAACCATAGTTTACTGACCCCTGAACTACACTGCAGATTGTATCCACTTATCCTTAATCTTTTATCAAAAACAACATTTATGCTCAGTGACTCACTCAATCAGTCCTAGGAAAGATTCCCTTCTAAGCATGGATACCTTCAGATTCAAGTTGGTCCAGGCCATATGAGGCAGCTGTAGTCACATGGCTAATGGATGGAACAATGGTTCTTCTCTCAGAGGATGCCTCAGAATCAGGAAACGCTGGGGAAATGCTGGGAGCCTCCTCCATTATTCCAGGGAATGTCACTGGAGAGCCCAAAATTGGTGTGAAAAAATCCTCATTGGGCCCAGTAACTGTGTTCATTAGATCTGCCAAACAAGAGACAGGACTTGATGCAAAGATGACCATTATGGGAAATGTACACATGTGCTTTTACTTTTTAAGCAAGAAACGATTAATGGAACCAATACCTTATATACAGTGAGTTTGCCACTTAGACCAGCTCCCCTACCCCATATCACATCAGCCCAGCTACACAAGGCAAACACTTGACCTTCCAGGAAAATATATTGTCTCAAATAAGGACCTTGCTTTTAAATTTTAACCTCTCATTTATTCTATTGTCAATATTATGTATTTTGCAGGATTTTATATATATAATTTATTACCAAATTTAGAAAATTTAACATAAATGTATTAAACTATATGCTAAAGACTACCTTTAAAAATCAAGTAGAAGAGTAAGAGCCTAGATCTCTGTCTGGAATATGTTCAATTTTAAAGCAGCCAAACTTAGCCCCAAGTACTTCCAAATCCAAAAATTTTAGGACAGTAGTATACTGCAAGCCTGGTTGGACATCAGAATCTCTTCTGGTAATTGTTTTTAATGTTGATATCATGCTTTTCACATATCCCAATTTACTAAATCAGAACTTTCTTGGCAGTGAGACTAAAGTTCCCAGGATATGGATCCACAGAGTCTCATATACATTGCAACCACTTTGAAAGTATAAGTTGGAAGTATAAGTTGGTACAACCACTTTGAAAAATAGTTAGGCACTGTCTCCTAAAGTCAAACATTCATGTACCATACGGCCCAGTAATTCAGTTCCTAGGTATATATACACCCAAGAGAAATTCCTATATATATACAATGGGGAATATGAAAAAAGGATGCTCATAAAAGCAATGTTCACAATAGCCAAACCTGAAAATGACCAAATGGAAATCACTAGGAGAGACTGGATGAAGCATGGATGAATAATCTATAAAATATTTTTATAATGGAATATTATAAGCCGTCAAAACAAAAGAGCTATGGTAAGTAAATCTTAGCCATATAATACTAAGTTAAAAAAGTAAGTTCAAAAAAGGCTATCTACAGGACAATACTCTCTTTATAAAATTAAAAACAAAAATTTTTAATGTATAATTTTAAGAGTAAATATAGATGCAATAAAATGAAGAAAAGGAAGTCAAGGAAGTGATGCACACCAGATTCAGAATGACGATTAACAGTCAGAGGAAGGGGTTGAGAAGGGAAGAGGCAAGGGGTTAGATATAAGTTATTGACAAGTCCCTAGGGCTTTGGGAAGGGCAGGGTTAGAAGGTAGTTATTACATTGTTAAAAATAACTCAGTTAATAAAAGTGCATTTCACCAAGACTAATGATGAAGCAGACATGTGAGGTCCAAAAATAAAAATCAAATAATAATTTTTTTTAAATTCCCAGGTCATTCTGATGATTACCCAGATTTGAAATTTCACTGACAGGTAGGCATTATTTAGAGATGAACAAACCAAGGCCTGGAGACATTAAGAAACTTGCTTGAGGCCACAATACTAGTGAGAGCTAAAGGTGGGATCCAAATCCAATTCCTTGCTGTTTTCACATCACCCTGTGACTCCTAGCAGCCTAAACCCTCAAACTAGGAGAGAGTTCTCAGAAGGTGAGGTCTGGCATTCCTGCGCCCCAGAGATAAGCCACCGGGAAATTTTTCTTAGGAACTACCCCCTTATCATTTTAGGCTGTGTGACATCTCTCTAAAGAAGAGTTCCCTTACCTTTCCTGTTCACTCTCCTGGTAAGGTGTGTGCATGTGCCTTGGTACCAGGGCCATCTGCCTCACTCATTCTATTGCAGATCAACTCACAGAAAAGATCCACCCCCAAAATGCTGAGGTCAATTCCCTTCCTTACAGACCTTCCACAGTGGAAGTAACTTCGAAAGACAGAGGCACAGCTGTAGTGGAAACTGTAGTGGCCAGAGGCTCCCATCTCCTCAGCAGCTGAGTAACACTGGGAACATCAGATGTGGCAGAGGGGGACTCTCTTCCTTCCTTAGTCTCGCCATTTTTTCTGGTAACTTCGCGGGTAGAAACCTGCTGCTCTTGTGTCACCAATGATAAAGTGGCTTCTGCTTCTTGAACAGCCGTTGTCATCTCTTGAGTGGCGATGTCTTAAAAGAGGGAAAACATTTTAAAATAGAACAAATCCCTTTACCTTAAAAAGTTACTATATAATTAACAAATTAGAAAAAAAATCTCAGATAGCTATTTCAGGGAATGAGAAAGCAAAGGGAAAGGCTCAGAAACAAAATGCCAGTAAATAAATATTCTCAGAGTTGCTGCTTTCAGGGGTAGTGAATCAAGCTAAGACAGCAAAGGAACCTGCCTAAGTTTACGCAGTTAGTGCTCTTAACCGTGGTGCTAACTATACCCATCAACAGATGAATGGATAAAGAAGTTGTAAGATATATGTATACACACATACAATGGAATATTATTCAGCCATGAGAAAGGACAGCCTGCCATTGCCCAAGGAACAATCTGTTGAAGACTGGAATTTGCTTTTGGGTCATAAAGAGAATGAAACAGACTTGTAGGGTATGACATATTTATCATAGATCCACTATCCAGACATTATAATCTAAAATAAATTATTAAGACTAACTATAAGGGTCAATATTTGCTCCATTCTTAGGAAAGAACAATGTTGGAAATTTCAAATCCTGAGCCATTATTAAAACTTAATTTGTAGAAGACCCTATTATCTTTCTTTTTAAAAATATTAACTTTAGGTACACAGCATATTAGCAAGTTTAGTTAATTATACAATGAAAAAAATAACATTCTGGGGATAGCTGAAAAGCTTTTCTCAAAGTTTTTATTAATGATATCATGATACTTCCTATTATTTGAAAATATTTTTCCTTGGAAACTGTTTATTTGCTTCAAAATAGTGCTTGTACAGTTTTCCAACAGTTTATTTTCTTGATCCCCATTCAGTTTGGACATTTTTCTTTTGAACTGAAGAGATTTTTACATTTGATGGATTGATATTTCTGGTTATAGGATAATGTGAGTTAGAGTAGGGTTCTTACATATTTGCTTTTTACACCATTGATTAAGTTTTTCTTCCTCCAATAAGATTGTAAACATCTAGAGAGCCAGAATTCATTGCCCTTTTTGTATCTCCAGCACCTAGGACAATGCTGTTTGTCACAAAAAGGTAATGATGTATAGTTTTATTATTTTAAGCAGTATGGCATTCCCCATGTTGCCCTCATTTCTGAAAGCATAATGAATATTTTGAGAACAAATATGTAAAAATAAAGGTATAGTCAGCAGTCATAGTTTCACGAACTAGCAAGAAATATCAAAATAGCATAGTACTTTGAATAAGGAAGTGAATGCTATTAGAGAAAGAAGAATAAGAACTAGAAATAGTAATGGAAATTTAAAATAACATTCAAAATTGCTTCACACCTCTCATTCTTTCTATTTTCTGTAGAGAAAGGATAATAATGTAATTACTGTAGATGACTTTTCAAACCTAATCTTCAACTGAACCAACTAAAGAACAAGCTAAATCAGAAGATTGACTATAAGCTCAGGATACTCCTCTGTTCAGAGTACCCCAAAACCAAGAAGTCATTGCATTTCCCAAAGGGAATAGTGTTTTAAGTTGTCTTTGGGCCCTAAAATGATTGACATTTGAGTTGTTTACTTCTGAAAAGTACTTATAACCACCAGAAAAAGGGTAGAAAAGCTTTTTTGGATATTCTCTAAATTCTGGTGTCAGTAATTTTAACTTTTCACATTCTTTTTCACTCTATAGGAATTAACTAAAAAAATTAAATTGAGAATTATTTGACTGTTCCTTTTTCTATGAAGAATATTTAGAAGCTGTTCGACTAATTTGGACAATGCAGGCAGTCAAATTGGATAATTCCAGTTATCTTCATTTACTCATCCACTGAATAAGTATTTATTGAGCACCTACTATGCTGCAGGTATCATGCTATGTTCTGGAAATAAAAAAGAAGTTGCCTTTTAAAAGAGTGTAATTAAGTGAGGCAATTATACTACTCAAGGAACATATTCAATAATCAAAATAATAATCAGACAATTACTAAATTCATTTTACTTTTTAGGCTGTGTAAATAGAAGCCTAAAACATAAAAATCGTGGATTCTATTGTGCAATAAATAATCTTGAACTATATGACTTATTGCTCTAGGAATATCTTAAAGTGTTATGGAGGATTGAAGTAAACTTCTGATTCAGTCATATCTAATATCTTCATTGTCATGTGAACCCAACTGTCTTCATAGAATTTAAAAATCAACTACAAAACATTTTTGGGGAGCTTCTAGGAATACTTACATTTTACAAGGTCTTTCAGTCTTTAAAAAATAAATTGGACATGAAAAATTCAATCTTTTATCATTTTAATTCAATCCCAATAACACTTTATGGAAGACATTACTAATTTGATATTTTCCATTAACTAGTATAATTAGCTGAAGTAACAAGCTGTACATATGCCAAAACAATTTGGAATGAGCATATATATATGCACATTATGCAATCTTTCCTTCCCCATGCTGTTATCTGACCAACTACACATAATAAAAGGAAAACATCCATCAGCAACGAATGTAAGGCTTGTCAGCTCATAACATTCACAGATGTAAAGGCCAAGAGGAAGTAAAATGAGCAGAATTAAGTCAGCAAAAAAGATTTATCTGTATTGGTCCCTCCCATTTCTAGATGACTTTCTTGGGTGGGGAAAACAAAGTCAAAGAACTCACACAGTTAATACTATGAGATAAATATTTACCAAAAGCTTTTTGGTAAGAAATATCAAGGATATGAGTATTGTTTACAACAGTGTGTAAATAAGTATCCTACAACGTTTATTATATCACTTAAAAATATAGTTAATTCACATTTTCTTTTATATTTATACATTTTCATAATAAAATGTTTAAAAATATTAGTCTACATCAAGGTTTCTTAGCACTATTGACATTTTGGCTCAAATAAATCTTTGGTGTTGGGGGGCTATCCATGGCTTATCGGATGTTTAGCAGTATCCTTAGCTTCTACTCACTGGAAGCCAGTAGCCAGCAGCACTCCTCTGTTGTGACAAGCAAAAATGTCTCCAAACATTGCCAAATGATGTGGGGAAGGGGACAGATTGTTCCCAGTTCAATACCACTGGTCTATATGCAGGAATTATATGTGGGTATAATTTTTATATAGAATATTTTTTATTTGTTTACTGTTGCTTTTCATTAAAACTTAGATGACTTATTTTTAAATTGTCACTTTTGAAAAATAAAATAACAGCTAAAACCAGTACAATGTTATATGTCAATTATATCTCAATTTTTTAAAAATAATAAAACCAGATTAAAACATTCCAAATTAAAAAAATTTTTTCTTTCTTTTACCTTTAAATGTATTTCCCAGTGGTTGATATGTCTCAGACTCATATTCTGAGATGGAAACAGTAGTCTCTAAAAAAACCATAGCATTGTTGTCCTTGGTGGGTTCCAAGAAGCCTGCAGTATTTTGAAACAGGTTTTCAACAGAGGCTTTCATATCTTCCATCAGCTTTGTGGGAGTAAAGGAACTTTGCTTGGTGAAGGCAGATGATCTGCTATCCTCATCTGGTATTAGCAGGGCTGTCCCCGTGCGTGTTTCCCCTTTAGGCAGCACCAGAGCCCTATGTGCAGCCTCTGTCAAAGGTTCACCCCCTTCTATACCATTTTCAGTTACTTGGGTTGTCTGAGATGTTTCCATTCTCACCTGAATCTCTGTACTGTCTCCAAGCTTTGGGGTCTTTATCTGGGTTACACTCTCTAATTTGGTGTCATCCCACTCATCACTTACAACAGAAGAAGCTGCAACGGTTGTGCTGACACTCACTGTGACTTCTGGGGCTCCCAGTAGGCTATCAGTTTCCAGCTCAACACTTAGAGTATACTCAGAGGTTGTAAGCCTGTGCTTAGTGACAGTTGCCTGGGTATTATCAGTTCTCATCCATGACGGTTTCTCCCTATCAGACAGGAGGCTTCCAGACTCAGTGCCTGCTGTGGGCTCAGTACCAACACAAGAAGTTGTCTTTTGTTCTGTGCTTGCTTCATATTTTTCAGCCCTTGGATTGGTGGTTAATCTTTTTTTAGCATTCACAAAGGATGAGGTTGAATGTCCCAGACTAACTCCTTCGTGACTTTCAGTTGTAAACAATTGATTATCCACATACTTCAGAAAGACTTGTGTTGCTTCTGTGGTCCCTTCCATAATGGGCTGAGTGTGGGTACTACTGAAGGGCTCCTTCTTCTCATCAATAATCAGAGCAGTTGCAGTAATAGGGTTGGTTACCATGGCCTTGGAAAGCCAGCGTTCAGGAGACGTTCTCTCTGCCTGGCTGAAACCAAACACTTCTTCCCCTGCTGAGACCACTGGTTCAGTAGCAATGTCAACACCAGGACTATTGAATTGCATGAGCTCATCTCCCATAGAATGGGTTTCTTTGTTCATAGGGGACACTTTACTTAAAGACGCTGCTGATGGTCCCACTAACTCTCTCATTGGATCTTCAGAGACCACTGGTTGGGGAGTGGACTTTGAAGTAATGGAGTTATTTTCTAGGTCATCTGTGTTTATCCTCTCAGATTGCCCTCTATTTTCATGAACATGAGCTATCACTCTTTTTTCCATTTGGGGGAAGGCCACACATTGTGTGACAATGCTGAGAAGTAGAAGGTCACAAAAAGCCAAACAAATGTGCAATACAATTGTTCTTGTCATAGTGGAAGAGAAATTTGCACAAAAGATGGTAGGGCTGATAATTCCAGTAATTGAGTCCTACAGAAAAATAAAGCATATCAAACTGTCATATAAATATATTTTGTAAATAAGCCCCTTTATATTAAACCATAAGTAAAATAATCTTCTTGACTTCATGCTCAGAGGTGGTACGTAAAAGAGAACTGTTCTATTTCTTTGTACCTCTGAGACATGGATAACCCAGATCATTTTTCCCTGCTGAATTCTGCAGCTGATTTAACTTAATGCTCTCTAGAAAAAGGTACACATAGTTCAAGTACCAAGTTCACTGTTTCTTAAATACGTACTTGAAATAAACTACCTTGAAGTCACATTTGCAATACTCACCTCAACTTCCTCTATTAATCGTGTAGTCAAATGACTGCAGAAATAGTAACATGTCAAGGATATAGAAAGTAAATCTTACATTACATTCAAAGAACTTTTTAAGTATGTTTTAAAATTTAGAAAATGTCATAAAATAGTGAATGCTAGTTACAATCAAGAGTTTTTAAAATAAGTTAATGATTTTCAGCTAAATTTTATCTTTAAAATGCTTAGATTATTTCTTTCTCTGCAACAGTTATTAAAATTATAGGCAAAAACTTCATGTTCAAAGTTTAAGGATTAGACATGGTAAAAGAGTTAATATAAATAAATGCATTTATTAAAAGAAAAAAAACTTTTTAAGAGAACCCAAGCACATTTTAAATTAGCAATTCTCGATGAATATACATAAAATTATACAATTAATATTCACCGAATTACTTTTAAAAACTACTCACAGTCTCATTAACCCTAAAACTATATAAAAACTGCTAATTTCCCCCAAAACTTAAGGGGTTTAGTTCTTTTTATCTATTTTGCTGAATAGGACTCTTTCTTTTTTCATCATCAGAAATTTCTCAGATGTTGCAGATTTTCTAGAAAATGAAACCTAGGAATGAAAATTCTAAAATAAAAAATTTATTTTTATAAAAGTTAAACTTTTTCTTTCACGTCTAATCATTAAACTATCTGCTTAAGTGAATGATGTGCACTCATAAAATATAAAATTTTATATTTTCATAAGGCCTTTTTCCCTTAAAGTGTTTAAAGCTTTCACATGTTATCCCATTTAGTCTTATAGATCTTTCTGAGACAGAGAAAATGTCAAGTCCTTAGTCCTACATGCCTACGGAGAAAAAGAAGGTTGAATTTTTCTACAGGAGGAAAAAGAAATCTATGGATTCAGAGCAGAGGCATCTTGCTGAACTATCAGTACAACATAAATGAATCACCTTGGAAGCTGACCTTCCAGACCAAGACAAGTCTTCAGATTACTACAGCCCCAGCTGACATCTTGACTGCAACTTTTTGAGAGAACTTGAGCCAGAACTACTCAGCTAAGTTAATTCCAAATTCCTAATGCACAGAAATGGGATGAAATAATAAACATTTATTGCCACCAAGTTTGGAGGTAATTTGTTACATAGAAATCTTAATTCCACAGAACTTTAGGAGAATATAGGAATGGGCTGATTTCATGAGGTGCCATCGTGCCATATGCAGAAAAGAAAGAGCATATCAAGGATTTTAAATTGAGCAGCAGAAGAAAATTGAAGTCAGAGGTGTCTAGAAGAAACATAAGCCACTGCCCTTTACTCCAAGAATCTTTAGAGTTACTGAGAGGGATGCTAAATTTCCCCATATGTAGGATGAGGGTTTGAAGCAATTTTATGTAAATATTAAATTACATATAGGTAGCTAGCATTGTTCTAAATGGAGAGAATATGGGAAAGGTATCTGACAAAGAGTGAATGACATGTCAACACTCTGGCCATTAGTTACCACTATACTTTAGATGAGCCATAAAGCACTCCAGTTTATAGCCAGGTAACAGATTTGTTAACAGTATTTGGCCTGCCACCTCTATTTCCCTTTCTTAAAACAAAAATGTATGAGAATTATAAAATAAGAGTGCTCATACTTGATGACATTACACCTTTAGATTTCTGTGTAGACAAGCCAAACTATGAAATTCTAGATATTCGAAGATATGTAAAAGCAATAGAACTCTGGTTACTCCCCAGCTGTTTAGAGAGCTGCCCTTTCCTGAACAAATATTTTTTCCATTCAGTGAAATCTTACTAACCACCCCAGAAGATGGAGGGTATGGCCTAACAGCTTAGTCTATTTTATCCCATGCTTCTCATAAAAACTTGAAAAAAAACAGGCCATCATGAGTGGCAGTAAAGTTTAGAGAGACAATTGACTGGCAACAGAAAAATGATTCCTGAATCCTAGCTTTACTGTTGTTAAAACTTGCTATGAGATACTGGGCAAATGGCTTTAGTTTCCCCTTTGACAAACTGGGCAAATGGCCTCAGTTTCTCCTTTGACAAAATTAAGAATTAAAATGATCTTTAAAATCCCTTCTACCTCCATTATTCCATTTTCATATTTTATCTATAGGACATTAAATAAAAATACAAATATTTTCATTTTCTCACAGTTTTGTCATCAAGCAGGCAAGGCATCCAAATAATTGAAGGAATGACTAATTGAATAAATTAATATTTTATTTAATATGTTCTGCAGTCATGTGGATGGAGAATATAATTTTATGATCAAATAAGATGGAGGGGTGCAAATGATAACATAATCTTCCTTCAAGGTTTTATTTTTATCTAGATCTTGAGCTTTAGAATGTTTGTGTGAAGGGAATTCTGCCATTGCTCTAAAAGACTTTCCTTTCTGTAATTAAGTGTCGGCCGCCTGCTTTCTAAATCCAATTACAACAAAAAAGTGGGGGTGAACTGCTAGCTTATTCTATGTTTGTGTGTTGCAGCCATATGCTCCTCCTCCTCCCCGCTATTCAAAACGATGTCTGAACTTTAAAGAAGCAGAAAAGACAGCCTATAGAAATGGCAGCAGGGAACACATCTGCAATTCAGAGAATTGCAATTCAAGTTCCAGGTCTTTCTTCATCTTTCAAAGCACAGTACAGGTTCATATAGGCATGAGCTTGGTGTCCCCCACCAGGACTTGCATGACATAAATAATAAATAAAATAAGAATAAATAAGAAAAGACTGACCATTGTCAATTCAATCATAATATTTCTAAACCTAAATAACCATCTGCAATCATACTTTGAAGACCTTTTCTCCTTTTTCCTTGACATTGTATCCCCTCCTTGGCAAGTGCTTGGCACAGAGGAAATGCTCAGTAAATACTGGCTGAACAAACAAATGCTGGGGAAGGGAAAGGAAGAGATTTCATTGCTTATTAGAATTCTGTGTCTCAATTATCTTAAATCAACTCAAACATAAGCATATTTAACAAAAGAACATCTCTCTAACTTTTCCTTCACACTATGAGTTTGAATGCTGCTTCTCCTTCACTATATTCATCAGGGCAAATAATTCAGATAAATAAATTCTAATGAAATTGCTGATAGTGGATACTAGCTTCTAATAGCTTAAAAAGCATCTCTTTCAGAGCAAGTCAGTAGCACTTTGTCTCTCAGTCGCTATCAAGGTATCCTAATGGCTCAGCAGTCCTCTGAACAATTTACTGCATTTCTGCCCCCAGTGGGCAGATAAACTGTCCTGTCAAGCATTATCTTGACAATCTTAAAAAGACACAGTCCAGATTCTTTTCCTTTGTCGAGTCTAAGCATAAAAGATACAGCCTTAGCTGTCTTGTTAGACTTAACAATCAGGTTTTCTTAAACACTTGGTCACTATTTTTCCAACTAAAATGTATACTGCTATTGTTTAGTGCATTACCCAAAAGGAGACAGAAAAGGAAACCAGCATGTTAAAAACATAACAGCAATAAAACTACATTTTTCAAAGTAAATTGAGTTCCAGGTATAATATATAAGAAATATGAACATTGCCCTAAGAATTGCTCAAGACACAGGAGGGCTGTAGAGTATGCCAAAAAACTAATGACCATCTGCCTGATAGTTTCTTTTTCTCAATATAAATACAAATATCATATATAAACAGCTGGTGTGGAGTTTTGGAAAGAAACCTGCCTAACCTTAGATTTTCATTGTCTACTGTAAGTTACTTGGATGTCACCTGAAACATACCATCTTCCTCATTTGTACTTTGGTGTCATCTTGACCTCTTCTCTCCTTCACATTCTAGATTCACAACTTCTGTGGATCCTTTCCTCATGACATATCTTAGAATTATCCCTTCTTGTCACTTCACTGGATTGTTATTTTAATTGCCTCTCCATTGATGATCTTTTTCAGACTCTTTCCTCTCTAATCCATTTTATACAATCCAGATGGTTTATTCTTAAGAATAAAAATGATAATACTCAATAAAAAATGGCCACTCACTTGGCAGCATATATACTAAAATAAAGATGGCTACCATTGGGGGGATACTATGTGCCAAATGTTGTAAATGTCTTATATAAATTATCTTATTTAATCCTAATAACAATCTAGTAAGATAGGTACTACCATTATCCACATTTTTTTTAGATGAGAAAACTACAGGCTTATAATTAACTTGACTATGTAATTGTGTCTGTTTTTGAACTTATGGATTCTGTCAGACTTCAAGTTCCCCGTTTTTGCCATGACAACTCTCTGCCTTCTCAAAACACATAATTTAATGTACCTAAACCTACGATTGCCAAACTCCATATCTGCAATGCAACCCTATTGCACTGGTGCCCCGTACAGACACCATCACCAGCTGGGTATATTGCCCTCTTCTGCACCATACTCATTTCAGGTTCGTAAGTTTTGCTGATGACACCACACTAGTCTGAGCTCCCTCATTCTTTCCTACCGCAGGTATCCAAACCTTGGCCCCCAGGTCACATCTTGTTTACTAACTTCTGTCACAAAATTGACTCACCCATTCTCTTCCACCCCACTCCCAGCTTCTCCAGCACAAATCATCATATCTGTAGGTCTGGTCACCTCAAATAAGATTATGTTCTTTGCACCCAAACACTGATCTTTTAGCTTCCTCTGTTTGCCATATAATTGCTAATAATGGTAGGCACATAGAGGAGGTGTTCAGTAAATATTTGCTAGCATGAAGGAAGTACAAATAACCATTTAAGAATATCAAAAAGAATGTGTAGAGATTCCATTTTAGATTATAGCATTTTCAATGACATTTCATGGTCTATCCACTGTCTAATTGTATGTTTTCTTCATCGCCTAGCCAATTTGGGCTTCCTATAAAATGTGTCATTTTAATAATAGTAATAATTCCTGTATTCTCATTTATGCTATATTTTAGGTTTTCAGCATTTGTTTTCTTTTTAAAAAATAGATAAATAGTAACAAGTGACAAGTCTCAGAGCCTCAGGTTGACTTGCTTCTCATCTTTCAAAATCCAATCAGTGATTCAGTGATAAAGGGGAAAGGAGACTCTTTCCCTTCTTCTTTTGTCTTTATAATCTTTCCTTTTTGTGTTTTTCCTGATTCTTAATGATTAATTTGTCATTGTCTTATCTTTTTTGTTTTAATACTGAAGGCCCTCATTGCCAATACTATTTCACTTGTCCAAAGACGTGTTTATCAACACTCTGACCCCATTAATCCAACTGTAGCACACAGCATTAAGGTACCTCATTTCTGATTCATTATCCTATTGACAAATGTCACTGGCCGGACATGTTGGTTTTAAGATCATCTGGCCCCAGTCATCCTTTACTGTAAATTAAGTAACTGGAATGACAGATGATCCTTTCAGCAGCATTTTTGACCAAGAGGGAGGAGGGAGACTAGAGTAACCACAAAGAAAAGCATAGTTCACCCAGGAGGAAACAGAATCAGTGCTGACAGGGAAGATGGAAAGTAGGCTGGGTCAAGATGGTTACTCCAGTAGCTACCAGCACAGTGCTTTACCAATCCTGCAGACCACAGCTAAGTTCCACATATTGAGCTCACAAGCTTCATTCTCTACAATTTAGCAATGTAGACAAATGAAGATGTCTGTGCTTATCACCCCCATCACAGCATCCTATCCCTGGTGAAAGCAGCTAGACTTGAAGATTTAAAAACTGGCTTCAAGTTCCAGCTTTACCTTAGGGGAAAAAAAAATCACTGAAACTCATTTTCCTTATTGCAAAATTGAGATAATAATGCTCATTCTGCTTTCTTCAAAGGGTGGAAGAGAGACAAAAATAATGATCATAGACATAAAAATGGCTTGAAGAAAAAGTTTTAGGTATCATACAATTTAAGACATACTAGTGTGATACTGATATGCATTCTCCTCAAACTACAGAAATGTGAGCAATTTGAAGTATCCATAACATCCTTTTTCCCCTAGCTATTTCCATGGAGCCTCCCCTTTCAGCTTCTCACGTAGACACAGTGACCTGGGAATCATCTGATGTTGGCAGAATATTGTCCTAATCAACTTGGTCAACAAGCTCTTGTCCATCCATCATACAGTTCTTTTCAATGACCCAATTTGACACTTCATTTATTTTCTCTGTAGTCCACAAACCTCATTTGCTTGACAAGATCTCTAAGTACTAGCTGACATTTAAGGAGAAGGTAATTCCCAGGTAGACATTTCAAGGAACAAACATAATAATATCTAACACTTCAAGCTGAAACTTGATTCAGACACTTTTCTTATAATCACCAAGGAAACACAATATGGAAAAACAGGATTGACCACACATCTTAATTAGGGAATAAGTTTTCATTTTACAGAGACTAAACCCAAGTTCCCTTGAAACAGCCAGTTTCTTGTGAGAATAAACAAAATTCAATGAACAAAAATGCAATACCATACACAACTTTTAAATAATGAAGTACATCTCTAGTTATAAAGTGTAAATGTTTCATAACAGGTAAGCCCACTTCCTCCTTTAATATTTAGCATCAAATCATTTCTGTAATGCCAAATTATGATTTTGAAAAGTCTAGCAGGTATTGCTAGAATATAACGGTAAGAAGCTTCTCATGAAAACAAAGACAAATTCACATCTCTCTAATTAGCTCTGTTGCTGTAGCTACATTAGACATGGTGAGTCTTGGGAATTTTGTGAATAAATGCAATCAATATCAAGTCTGCTGCATAAGTGCTTGGTTCATTGTTATGGCAAATATAACAACTCTACCTTATTTATAAGAGTAAATCAGACTACACTTAAATCTCTATGTAAAAGTAAGCAGCAATGTTCCAATTCCATGAAACCTCACCTGTTTTCAGTTTTTTTCAATAGATGCTACTGTGGGGTTCTGCCCACAAGTGAGCAAGTCAGTCTGTGACTCTGTGGGTGCTTGACTTCAACAAGACTCCTTAGAGCCCAACAGCATCACTTGTGATCAGAGAAATACAGAAAAAGGAGGGAGAGGTATGCAAACTCTGGCCACACATTTTGCTCTCTATAGAAGAAATCCTAAAGAGCTCTATAGATGGTTATATGAATGACTCTCTCTGCCCCTTAAGTTTCAAACTAAAACTTCCGAAGAAACACCGCAGACACCTTAAAGCAGCCTCTCTTCTCTCCTCCACAACAGCTCTGCCCTGAAATGAAGAGCCAAAATCCTAGCAGATCCTCGAGATCAGCCTGGAAACCATATTTATCATCTTTGAGAACTCCAAACTCTTAAGAGACGTTGGCTGCTTCCTGCCAGCCAGGGCTCTACATGTTCAGAATCTACACGGGTCAGGCTCTGTCTGTGACCAGGACACACATGCGACATCTGGGAAGATCCAGACAGCACCTCCCAACAACCATTCTGGAGTCTCAGGCACAGCCTGAGCTCCTCTGCGTCTAACCAGCAGGCCCTCTTTCAAACTAAGTGACCTTTCCAAGGGCCATCCTCCTGCTGTGTCCTGGGGGACTGGCCAGGGTCTGAGTAAGGAGATTCAGTGACATCTCTGCGCTAAACACTCAACTGCTTGTTTTCTGAAAAGTAACAGAACACACTTCGGTGGCCACCGAAGCCCCCATTCGCTCTTCGGCTGCTGGGCATTGATTGGCATCGGGAACATTGTGATCGATGCTTTGGAAGGAGCAAATCACAGTCTTAGGGAACTTCTCTATCACCGCTGTGAGGTTGAGAGGGTAAGAGGGAAGAAAGAAAAGCCCACACAAAAGCAGCCAACCCTGTAAGCTCCGCCAGCACAAAGGCCCGCTCGCTGATGCAGAGCCGTGAGGCTGTCTGGGCTGGAGCAAGGAGTGTGGCGTGTCCTCCGAGGCCTGCGCGCGGCACCCAGCGCGCCAAGAGCTGCTCCTGCTCACCCAGCGCCGGGCACCGCGTTCCGGCGAAGGCGCAGGGCGCACGTCTGGCGCGCCCCGGAGTGCCGCGCTCCCCAGACTGCATCGCTCTCGGGGCGACCCCGCGCCGCCCGAGGCTCGGGCTTCGTCTCTGCCCCAGTGCCCGGTTAGCAGCCGCGGCCGCCCGAGTCAGGAGCCGGGCGGGTCCTCACCTGTGCACCTTCAGCCGAGCAGTGCGCGGAGAGCGGTGGCGCCCGCGCTCGGCATCCCCGCGGTAGCCCCTACAACAGTGGCGGCCGGCTCCACAGTCTGGGATGCCAGGGGGAGGGCGCTTCGCTTTGTTGCTTATTCATGAGGGCGCGGCTAAGGCTGGGGATTGGGCGGAGGTAAGATGTGCCCGCCCCGGTTCCACTGGCACTGACACCAGAAGCGGTCGCTCCACGCCCCTCGGCGCCCACTTCCCCGCCTCTGTCCCTGCGCTAGGGCAGAGCCGCTGGGGCGGGTCCTGCTGGAAGCCGGACGCCTGAGACTCTCGGAGACCCCCTGCCCTGAGGTCCTTCTTTGCAGCCTGGGCTTCTGCCGCGGCTTTCCCTCAGTGCCTACGGAGAAGAGACCTGGCACCGTTTTCGCTAGAAGACTCTGAATTTCTCTGATTCTTGGTTAGAGCAAGGGGCGCAAGTGGGAGGCTGCAAGATGTTCCTTGTGGAAACTAATGATGAGCTGTGCCCCTAAATAGGACCCTGTAAAGTAGTCTTACACAAGTGTTCCCTTTTCAGTCGCTCAGGGAAGAAGCTGAACGTAAGTGCTAATAAGAAGTGCGGTTTATTGGGCCCTTGCTCCGGCCAGGCAAGATGCTAGGTGCTTCGCCACTACGTGTTTTATCTACCCAATAACTCTGAAAGGTATATTTTGGTAATCCGCATTAGTCTGCGGGAGAAAGTTGAGGTTGAGGGCTATATAACTTGCCCAAGGTTTCACGCTAATGTGGCCACTGAGAATTCATGACCTCGGTTCGTGAATCTCTCAAGAACTCAGTTTCCTTTTTCTATTACTCCTAATTGTAGGTAAAAAGGGTTGTCAGGACTCTAAAGGCCCATTCTAGAACAACCCCACAACACTTTATATTTGCAAAGCATTTTCTACATACACTATCTCTTGTACTTAGCACTTCTTTTCTTAATAACAGTTGTCTTAGTCCCATTTTGTAATTATTGGTAAACAAGTTGAAGTCAGTCAAAGCAAGCTCTTCAGCTTTGACACCCACACCTAACACAAGGCACAATTATGCACTATCTTACCTATTCCATCCCTCTTTAGAATATATTGTCTTTGTATGTCCAGAAAGGTAGTCAACAAATAGTTTTTGAATGTGATTGAATTGAATTGAATCTATAAGATCTGTTTTTGATGTGAATTCAATGTAATACAATGTCATAGAGTATACTGTGACATAGCTTTATGCCTGATTCAATACCCATCAGGTGAATAAGCCACACAGAGCCAAGTCAAGTTGTATTTCAACAGCTTATTTGTAAGTGAGCTATTTGAAACTCAGGGCATACCTCATAAAAACAATGTTATGTTGTATGGTACTAATTTTTAAAAACCTGATTTATTAACCAATGTCACCCCAATAAATTTAAAAAATGGACATAGAAAATAACAATCACCACCTAATCATTGAGGTCAGACCAGAGGACCAAACAGAAGACAGCAAGAGGAAAGGGTTCCAGTTCCTGGCATGTCGAGCGCCAGTCCTACATACAAAATTTCTTTGACATCTCGCTGCCCCCTCTCTAACATCATAGTGTTCTCCTCCTTAGAGATGCATGACATCTTAAGCCCCCACTACAGAACCCCAGTCCCCACACCTACCTTACCATTTTTCGTTCTCCACAATTCCCCTCTTCTATAATAGGATTTCTATTTCCTTTTGTTTTGTTCACCACAAATTATTTCAGCCACATAGTAAAAGTAAAGGGCTCTTATTCAAATTCATTTATACTAATCCTTTAGCCTTCCTGAAATGGTATATATTATTTTAAACAACTTTGATTAATGTAATTTATCTCAGCAGCTGCTGCTGGTACATATCAGTGATAACAAGATCCACTCATTCACCCAGCACACACACACACACACACTGTAAATCAGAGAAATTTGTACTCTAAAAGTCAAATCGGTAAATCCACATGATGAACATTATTAGCCTTTTTATAGGTAAAGCAAGATACCGTATGTATGCATCCAAAGAGTTTGGGAACACCCAAGACTACAAGCAAGGAAGCTCAGGAAAGCAGTTTTGGGGTTGCCAGATTTAGTAAATAAAAATATTTGGGACATACTGATGCTAAAAATTATTTATTGTTTATCTGAAATTCAAATTTAACTATGTGTTCTGTATTGTATCTGGTTATCTTTGTAGTATTTGATGCTTACTTTGTCCTGGTTAGAAAAAAACCTTTGTGTCAGACAGACATTGGTTATACATAACAAAAAAAAAAAAAAAAAAAAACAGGGTAACCAGTCCCAGAAGCAGACAATGTCCATTCAAATACCACCCAGATGGGAGAATCTTGGCAATGCAGAGTTGGTGTCCTTGGTAAGGCTATCACTAAATTGGGTAGAAACGCATCACAGTAGATCAACTAATTCCCTTTATTCTGATTCCCAAGAACCAAGTAACTATCTGACACCTTGATTTCCCATGTATATTACCCATAAGGCATTGCTGAATGAGATATGTGAGCTAGATTATATGTGTTTGTAACAGATCTGCTTCTGATGCCCACAAAAATTAGGTTTCTGGTCTTGTAAAAGGAGAACAAGACCTTTAGTGAGGCTGACGTCACTTAGGGAAGTGCCACTTAAGGATTGAGTTTACCTGGGATCTCAAAACCGTCCCTGTCTTTCGCTAGTTTTCCCTACCTTTATTTTTGAACCCTCTAAAACACCTTCCTTAGATTGTGTTATTATTGGCCCTCAAGGCAACCAATGAAGATGTCCAATTATGGAAGGAAATGGACAGGAGCTGTTATGTAGAGTAGGGCCATCTGCAAATAGGATAATCTTCACTACAAAAAAATTGTCTTTCCTTTCTGGCCTTCCTAACACTTCATGCTTTTCAGTATCTTCCAGTGTTTTCTGCCCAACTGCTCCCAAATTCTCATTTGCTATTGGAGATTTCTGGTTGCTTTTAATTTTTTAATTTGAAATTTCCAGGAGTCAATTTTAGTGTAAAATATCATTGCTAAGTATATGCTACTCACTCTGGGTATTCAATAAATATTTGATGGTTATGGTGATGATGATGTAAATAATACTAAACAGTCTTTAGTATGTAATGTATTGGAAATATAAGTAGGTAGAATGAATTCAATAACAAAATGGTTTTCCTTAAAGAAAGCTTTGGAATAGCAAATTTTTATACACAGAAGTTGTTTTTAACTGTTAACACATGAGTTCATTATATTTATCTACCTTTATTATTTAACTCTTATTATGCAAACACCCAGAAGAATCCTCTTGCTTCTCTGCTCTCCCCCAAGAAATCTATTATTATTATAGAAATAGAATATTATGTGTTTTACATTCCCTGCTTTTTAAAAATCTGTTATTTTCTTTATTTCCCTATTAAGTGTTAGATTTGTTTGGGCCCTGAACTTTCTGATTCAGTTCTAACAAGAACTGTGTCTGTTGCCTTGAAAAACAAGATAAGAGAAGGAAAGGCTACTAATGCAGGTACAGAAACAAAATTTTTGAACAATACAGCCGTTTAAAAAGAAACTTTCTAGATAAAGCCAAGGATGATAACATTTACAAGAAAGAAATCTTGTCTGTATTTTTTGTATCCATGCAAAAAATTTGTGCAATTGTAAAAATTCAAGAGATTTGAACATCGAAGGTCTAATGTCTCCTGTGAAATATACTCTTTAATCCTAAATGAAGTGGCCATCATGAATAACTATATTCAAAATGGCACTATAACTCCAGGAAGGGTATGAATTGTGGTAAATAAGTCAGTGACTTTAATAGGTTTTTTATCTTAAAAATGGGCATGAGATATTTATTATTAGCATAATGGCATGCATATTTATTGCTTATGTTGCAAAGAAAAATTGTTTACTCTTCTCTGCCTTCACTAAGGATAGAATTAAAAAAGAATGACTTTACCAACAAATGACAAAGCTCAGGCCCAAGGAAGCATTCTTGTAAGAGAAAGTTCTTAGAGACTGGAGTAGATTAGCGAAAAAGGTAGTATATTCTCTTTTGTTCTAGGTTTCCAAAAACTGATGAATTTCATTCTGGCTGGGCTGGGGTTTCTGATGAAACACCACTAACACACTGATCAGAAAAATTATGGGGATAGTTGTAAATGTGAGAAAACTACCCAATGTGTTAACTGTGGCTAACTGCATTATTCTTTGTTATATGCTTTCCAACAAATGTTGCTTGTTTTACTTTTTAAAAATATAATTTAGGTATTAACATCACATGTAGGATATACAAGTATATATTCTGCAGTACATTAACAGCAAAAGCAGAGAACAGGATATTATCAATGGAGTATTAATACCATTACAATGAAGATCTACTTGGAGCTCATAACTGGAATAAGACCAACAATTTGAATAGTGGCTTGCCAAGGTTTAAATATGGCATAGACATCAGTGCAAAAAAAAAAAAAAAAAGACTTTCCTTCAGTGTAACACTAACCTCATGCTAAATTCTCTGTCCCTATACATTTTGACTAATTCTTCTGGCCAAATTGTCTCAGAAGGCTGCAGAGTTGAGTTTGTGTTTCATAGTCATTAAGCAATGAACAGTACATCATTTAATGTGGTCTATGCATTTATTTTGGCATTGAGTTTAGCTCCATGGTTAATTAACCAATAAGTGTTTTTTGTTTGTGGAAAGTTTGTGGTATGCATGAAGATATATAATCAAACTCAACTTTTCTCACAGAACTTAAATGTGGTGGAGAGGAAAAGTTAGACACACATATACATTACCAATAATGCATAATATAAAAATTTCTCATGATTCTTCAATGGTCTAAAAGTAGTACTGATTTTCATCACCTTTTTCATGATACTACTACAGAGAGGGACTATCTAATAAAGCCTATGTGGAAAGTTCATGTCTTAATATAGACAGTACATGTGTTATGTAACCACCTTCCCCACAGAAATTGTAAGTTCTCTGAATTAAGACTGTTTTTTATAGTCTCACAACTCCCACAACACCTACGGTAGTGCCTTGAAATAGCAGCTGTTCAAAAAATATTTGTTGACTATTTAATTGTGGCCATAAGCTTATTATCAAAATAAACACAGTAATGCTCATCATTTTACAACTATGAAGCACAAACTGAATACTGTTAACATGTGAAAGAAGCTGGACCAGCTTCAGAATGAAATAGATTAATCACACACAAATTAAGAAAAGATATGCCAATATAAATTGCTCTGAGACTCGGGATTTAATTATTTTTATGAGAAGGAGTTAATCCATGCATATATATATATATGCCCTATCTGAAACCAGAGAACTGGGCCAATTGATATTTCAAGTCCCCTTCTAACCATATGTCTGCAATCTTTTTAATTGGTCAAGTTCATATTTATGTAAAGAGGAGTTATACATCAACAAGAAATATGCTGAGTCTAAGATTTTTAAAAAGAAAGAAAAAAATTGCTTCAAGATGAATCTGGAACTCTATATTCCATCCAGGACAAAATCCTTTAAAATAGCCACAGCAATATGCTTTGTTTTATTTATTTTTGTCGAGACCTACAATATAAAGTAGATATAAAAGATGTATTTTGCAGAATCAGTTCAAGGCAATTCCTCCATAACTTGTTTACAAAAATAGCCAAAAGGAAAAAAAAAATTCCTTCTGAATCAGAATGATTGAAAATATGTCTCATACAGAGAAAATTGTTTACTTTTGGGCAGTCTAAAGTATGAAGCATCACCACAAAGGAAGAAATAAATTTGTCTCTATAAGATATCCAGTAAAGATAAATGGAATGGTCACATGACATTTTTTCTTTTCTCTTCTTTTTTTGCTATAAGGAGTTTTCTCTAAGTGGTTTTCAGGCATAGTGACATGTTTTGTTGTCCTTCCAGTTCTTTCTTTCTAAAAGGCATTTTAAGGCACTTACCATTGCCCATTAACTTTCATTTTAGGACATGATTCTCAGCAGTCAGCTTACATGGATGAGCACTTTTCACTCAGATCATATTCTGCTTGGTTCATCAAAAAATCAAAGCTATTTTTTCCCGGTTAGACTCCATTTTTTCTGTAAATTCTATTTATCTGGTTTTCTTTTCTTGTACTTCTACTTGCTTTCTAGATTCTCTAGTTCTGCTTTTGAAACTCCATGTCTTCTCCAGTGTGTGCACTGCTCCTTGTTTCAAAGATGAAAGTCTAAGCATTTTGGCTCAATCCTTTGTGATTTTAGAGTCTTGAATTCCAGTATGCTGCTGTGTTTGACATAGCCTTGAGGACTATAACCAAATCCCACATGGTGCAATACATTACTCATTCATGAACAGTTTTACAGGCCCATTCTTTTGCCTAAGGCACAAATATAAGCAGTTGACTTTATCTCTCTTCCCCTCCCTCTCCCTCAACTTGGGAGGATAAAATATGGCAGACATGAGGGCATCTTAAGCAGATGACAAAGAAAAGGAAGAAATAAAAATATTAAAAGATATAAGGGTTTTCCCCACCACAGAGAAAGAAACAAAGGCAAAGATGATTACCTCCATCCTCTTTCTCTTTCTCCATTTCTGCCTCCAGGCCCAGAGGGTAGACTTCCAACTAGGAAAATAAGGAATAAGGTAGGTACTTGAGTTAAGAGATAGAGAGAGAGACTCTTAGATTTCTCCTTTACCTCTTCTAGCCTTCTTTAGAAGCCATATAGTAGACATTTTGAGGAGGTAAAGCTTGGGACTGAGGGTAATATGCCTGAGAAACACACTTTCTTCTGGAAAGCTCAATGGGGTTTGGGAGGATGGAGTTTTACTTTATACACACGGGTACACTTACAATGGTTGTTAAAATAATAAAGTGCCTCCATATTGGTTGGTGAAAAGCCATTTCCTCAAGCTGGTACCCAATTCCTCCCAACGCCCTCCTTTTCCCAGCCTCAACTCCACCAGCTCCCCACCATCCCCAAGTAAAGGGGAGGTGAGTAATACCTGGAAAAGACCAGGGTCTCTTCCAGTTGGTTAGTGTAGTGTTCACAGCATCCAAGTATTTTTAATAGCCTCCATGGTTGAAGCAGAACAGTGACATGTTTAGTGACATATTTAGAAAGATCTTCTCCCCACAAAAGCCAATTTTCAGACCAGAGTCCTCAGGTGGCACCTTTTTTACAAGTCCATTCCTCTAATGACAGATTCTGGCCATGCCTTTGAGCCTGTGCCTTGTAGAAGGAAGTAGAACTTGCTGAATAGGTTGCCTAGAAGACAATCTACATGCCTATCCATAACATAAGTTGGCCTTCTAGGATAAGAGCAAACAAGTATACTAGAATTTATGTAGAAGTACTGCTTAAGAAGCAGGAGTGTGCTGTTAGCTTCAAAATAGGGTAACAATAGTTCCGATATACTAGGATTGTTGGAAGGATTAGATGAGATAATGTGGAAAATACTTAGCACAGTATCCTTAACGTCCATTACAAGTTCAATAAATACTATTGTTTGAGACAGAGTACAAATTCAGTTAATGAGGTATTTATTTTCAAGTATAAAAGTAGGTATTTCCTGAATTGATGGAGGAACTTCTGAGAGCAGTAGTTCACCTATTAATTTGAAGTTATAATAGAAAGAATAATCTGGGGATAGATTTTAGTTTGGGCATAATTCTGAAATTCTTGTAAATTCACCAAAAACTTCAATCAGTAAGGCTCTTGAATTTATGTAATTTGGACTATGTCCACCCATTAGCACTATTTTTTTTCCTAAACAGAAATATTCTTAAATAGGCAGACAACATTTTAAAATTTGCTAAAATTATGCTATTATTTTATGAAAAATCATTTAATTAGCACCAATTCTATTGCTCACATACCTGAAAATAGATTGGAACTATAATAGTATCTGGCTTATTACAGACATTCAAAATATTTATCTTATTTAAGAATCTCAAAACACTTTATAGTTATGTAAGTGTATTTCTGCTTCAATTTCCTTATTTATCAGAGACACTGAAATTGCAAGAGACTGCCCAGTCCCAGGGAAAAGCCCACACAAAAACCCACACCTCTGGATTTATAGTCCAGGGCACTTCCTTTCCTATGCTGTCTTCAGTGGTATTACCCTGTTTCAAAGGAGAAAAACATTTAATAGCTTAATCACTGATTTATCTTTACAGCTAAGCATCATAATCTACTTTGACACCTCTGTGCCTGGGCTCATGTTCTTTCTTCGGACTTGAACACTTGTCTCATCTTTCTTCTTTACAGGCTAAGGATGCTTACTCATCTTCAGGACTCACCTTGAGTATCACCTCCAGGAAACTGTCCCTGATTACCTAAGCTGGGCTAAATGCTCTTCTTCAGGCCCCCATCACATCTGAGTATACCTCAGTCATAGCACTCAGGTTCAGAATAGTTACATTTCAGGTACCCAGTCTCTACAGTGGTGCTATGCTAAGCCTGCCGCCTGCATCTCATTCCAGCTTCTATCACTTTCCAGCTTGCATCTTCCTTTAGTTTGTATCATGCCCCTACCTATATTCTCCCTCAGTTTGTACTACTCTCCAACCTGTATCCCTCTCAGCTTTTATCCTCCCAGCCTATATTCTCTCCAACCTACCTACCCTCAACATATTCTCCCACCAACCCATATTACTCCAAAATTAGCAGTCATCTCAACCTGGATCCTGCCCACTTTCTGTCCCACCTGCCTGAATGCACCCTAACTTGCATCTCTCCTCACCAAATTATATCTTCTAGCCTAGGTCCTTCTAGCCTGTATCTCCCAGGAATTCTAATAGGAATTATTCTCAGACAGCCCCAAAGATTCCTGGCCCCTGATATGCACATGTTATCTCCCAGTTATTCAGTTAAAATCTAATCTAGGTGCTGTGAAGGGATTTTGCAAATGTAATTAAGGTCCCAAACCAATTGACTTTAAAATAGAGAAATTATGTGGGTGGGCTTGATCTAATTATATGAGCCCTTTAAATCCGGACCTAGAAATTAGAGACAGAGAAGTCAGAGATGTGAAGCATGAGAGGCATGAGGGGGCGTACAGAAAGGGCCACATGACAGAGAACTATGGGTGACCACTAGTTGCTGAGGGTGGCCTCTATCAACAGCCGGCAAGAAAATGTGGTCTCATTTCTACAAACACAAGGAATCGAATTCTTCCAACAACCATTTGAGCTTTAAAGAGGTTCCTGAACTCCAGAAAGAAACACAGCCCAGCTGACACCTTAATTTTAGCCTTGTGATACTCTTAAGTGGAGAATTCAGCAACACCGTGCCTGGGTTTCTGACCCATAGAACTGTGAACTAATCAATGGGTTTTATTTTATGCCACTAAATTTGTGATGATTTGTTACACAGCAATAGAAAACTAACACAACCCTATGCGGCCTATATCTCCCAGTTTGTATCCCCTCAGTTTATCTCTCTCAGCCTGAATCTCTCCAGGATGAATCTCCCCAGTTTGAATCATTCTACAGTTTGTATCACACCGCAATCCCAGCATGGGTCCCCATGGCCTGTGTTCCTGCCCCGCCACATACACACAACCTGTCATATGCAACTTCATTCTATAAATCCAGTTACACACACACACACACACACACACACACACACACACACACACACCACTAGCACCACTAACACCATCACTGGTTCTCTCACACAGCAAAGCACCTTAAGTAATTTGAGCCAAAGAATCCATCCATCAAATTTACAGTCTGCATTAACAGATGGAAATTTTGTTTCCTTTTTAAGACCAGTGAACAGGCCTGGGTACTCCCAAAGGAAAACTGTAGTCTCCCTAGTCTCCCCTCCTTTGTTCCCTTAAGCCTCAAACCAATCATGAGCAGCCAGTCAGCTCTACTTCCTAAGCCCTGAGCTAGTTTCTCTAGCACTCTAGAATAAGAGCACTCCTCCAGGTGAATAAGGCACTCCCTTTCCAAAATAAATAAACTGGGCCTCAAATCTACTAGCCAAAATCCTTTCACTTCTCTATAAGACTCTGAAAAGCCCTTTCCTTCAGGAGTATTGCTGACATTCCCTTCCTCCCCCGCCCCCCAATTCTTCACCTCTATTCCAGGACCAAGCATTGTTTCTTCTCCTTCTGGACTTTGTTCCATCTGCACTAGCCCACAACTTATATTTGCAAGATGGTGCTTTTCTCAGGCATGTATTCCTCCATAATATATCTTTGTACCAGAACGAGAACTCTCTTGGCTCAGTTTTTGGTGATTGGGATGAGTGGCGTAAGTAGCCAATACTTACCTTCAAAAAGCAAACATTAGGTAAATAAGATGGAATACCTGCATAAAAGGAGGTACAATTAGTACCCTTATTTCAGATAAGGGGAAATTGAGGCTCAGAGCAGTGAAGTAAGTTGTCAAAGGGCACACAGCAAGCAAACAGCAAAGCTGGGGTACGAACTCAGGCAGTCTGGCTCCAGAGCCCATGTTCTTGCCCACTCGACTGAACACTTACTAGGTGACAGGATCATTGTGCTAAGTAGAGTTATGTGCACGTTCTATGTGACAAAGAAGAAAGAGAAAGCAGAGAGAAATCACTGTGTACTGAAGTGACTGGGAAATTTTCCACAGAGAAAGTGGGGCTTGAGCTAGCATAACAGGAAAATTAAGACTCAAGGTAACAAGAGTGGGGCATTCAGGCTGTGGGAATGGAATGAACTAGGCATAGGAGTGGGAATATTCATGTTCTGGTACCATAATTTATATAGGGAAGTCATGGGAAACAAGGCTAAAGAAGACTGATTGTTCCTTGAATGCCAAGCAAAAGAATTTGGCCTTAATTATAAGGCAAGAGGAAAGGTTTTTGATCACATGGTTGGAGAGAGTGAAGGGGCATCTGAATATAATGACTGACTGGACTTGGGAGATAAAAAGAAGAATTTAAAAATCATTCCAGAATTAGGGTGTCTAGAATAATTTTAGTTTTAATAATAGAAATTGATTAAATTGATTAAATTGATGAAATTTGCCTCCTGTAACAGTTACACATGTGATTGGTCTTTAAATTCTGATAGGATGAAAACTGCATTTGCTCTCCATGGAAAAATTTGTTTAAGACCAGAGGCTCCTTTTCCTATAGAAAAATTCAGAAAGTTCAGCTATACTATAGGCATTTTGGCAATGATCCAGTACTCCCTAAATAGAACAAGTGAGGAACTCAACTCTAGGGGTTCTTTTCTCACAATATACTCACATAGAGCTGGTGAGAAGTAGGTTTTTGCTGACAATGAGATTAAAGCAGGTCTAATTTGCTGAAGGTATTGCTAGTCAATAGTTATAGACCGCAGATCACTCACCAGCTTTCTAAAAATATTTCAGTATTTTTAGTTTAGTTGCTATGAATACACAACCTAAAAGACATCCAACTTTTTCATCCTGACTGAATTAGCAATAAACAAGAATGTAAACAGCATGGGTAAAGACAATTCATGCCAACATTGGAACACATTGTAAACGCTCACCAAACCAGGAGAGGTGTTTTGTGTCCTCCAACACTGTTTTCCATAGGAGAGTGAACTGAGAAAGAAAGGAAACAGTGGAGACCTGAAACTTGTCATGCCACTCCAACCTGCACCCCTGCAGGATAGTCCAGACCTGCGTGATAAACCCAAAAAACAGAACTTTAGAGCCAGTTCAGTTCACATTCTAGTCTTGACAACTACCAACAGCAGTTCCTTAGGCAAGTTACCTTACCTCTCTGTGTTAAATGTTTATCCAAAAAAGGAGTTAAAATAACCTATTACATTAAATTGGCATTGCTAAAGTACATAGCACAGCGCCCAAAACATTGAAGAGGCCCATAACTGTTAGTTCCTTTTCCTTTCCCTTCAGAGAGCAGCAGGAAGCTGTAGAGGTAACAGGTTATTCCCACAGGTATCTGAGCAGGGCCCAGGATCAGGGAATCCAAGAGAAGGCAAGTGCTGGAGAATAAGGCTGAGGCTGGCTGCCAGTGCATTTGGGGACATGCCTCCACAACTGGCCTGCAGTTTGCTAGGACAGACCTACAGAATGGAATGTTTATGGAAAGGTAAATGGAGTCAGAAGTGGGGACCTAAGGAAGTCATCAAATACCCTGGGAAAAGACAGGAAATTTAAATAGGAAGTATGCTATTGGAAGAGGGACTGGGAATTTGGAGGGTTTAGGGAATAAAAGGAGGTTTATAAAGTGCTCAAAGTAGGTGTTTTCATTAAAAACAAACAAAAATAAAACTGAGCCAAAACAGAAAAACCTTTGTCCTGAGACCAAGATTCAGGAACAGACTCCCCTTAGTAAACTGGCGAGAAAAGGATAGGTGTTTGGTGTCAAAAAAAGACCCAATTATCAAAACTGGGATAGAAAATGGGAGCAAGGTTGGAGCTGGGAGACAAGATCAGATCAGGGGGAACAGCTGCAACCAGATGCTGAGTCACTGTGACCTCGTACTGAGTCAGCAGAAGACTGCCACTGTGATTGGTCCCCAGGTCTGGGGCTGCAGATGGAAGTCCAGAGCCCTCACTGTGAGCCAGAGAGACAAAGAGCAGGAACATAACCTTGGCATTAAAAAGGCAAAGATTCAAGGGAATCATGAAGTCAGGAGTTCTCCAGGCAATAGCAGAAGCTCAATTCTCCTCACTGTTTTTGTTTCACAGTACCCTTGTGGGACCTTGATGAAAATATCAGTGTTCCAGCCCACATCAGCCTTAACAAATTAGAATCTTTATGGGTAGGAATAAATCATCTGGATGGGGTGAATCTGATGCAAACAAAATTGGAAACCCAGAGGTTTAGATTCTAAATTTTAGAAGAACATGCTTCCTCACCTTGATTCTGAATTTATATGTATTTATGTCTCTCTCTTCACACTCTCTAGAAAATAACTAGTCTCTAATAACCATATGAAACTCAGACTCTGAGGTATGTTCAAATAGGTCCTTTATTGCTGTGGCTAAATATCTGTAACATTAAACATGCCATTTTAACTATTTTTAAGTGTAAAAAATAAAAATGCATTATGTCATGCAAACATCACCATGTTTTTTTTCTCTTTTATTACTCCTAATAGAAACTCTGGAACCACTAAGTAATAACTCTCCATTCTTTTCCACTCCAGCCCCTGGTAACCTCTAAAGTATTTTATGCCTCATGAATTTGTCTACTCCAGATATTTCATCTAAGTAGACAATCATTCAGTATTTGTTCTTTTGTGTCTGGCTTCTTTCAGTTAGCTTAATGTTTTCAAGATTCATCCACATTTGTAGCATGCATCAGAATTTCATTTCTTTTAATGGTTGAATAGTATTCCAGTGTGTGTGTGTGTGTGTGTGTGTGTGTTTTAATCTATTCATCTGTTGTTTCCACCTTTTGGCCATAGTGAATCATGCTTCAGTGAACATTGGCATATAAGTATCTGATTGAATCACTCTTTTTTCTTTTGAATGTATACCCAGGAGCAGAATTGCTGGGTCATATGATAATTTTGTTTAACTTTTTGAGGAACTGCCAAACTGTTTTCTACAGGGCTGCACCATTTTACATTCCTACCAGTAATATATGATGGTTCCAATTTTTCCACATCTTCAACAACTTGTTATTCTTTCATTTTTTAAATTATAGCCATCATAGTGAGTGTGAAGTGGTATCTCATTGTAATTCTGATTTTCATTTCCCTGATGACTAATGCTGTTGACATTTTTTCATGTCCTTATTGCCATTTGTACACCTTCTCTGAAGAAATGCTTATTTAAGTCTTTTGCTCAAATTTAAATGGGTTTTTGTTATTTTGTTGTTCAGTTGTTGAAGTTCTGTATATGTTCTGAATATTAAATCTTTATCAGATATACAATTTACAAATATTTTCTCATATTCTATAGGTTTTCATTTTTTGATAATCTTTTGATGTACAAAAGTTTTTAATTTTGATGAAGTCCAATTTACTTAATTTTTTCTTGTTGCTTGTGCTTTTAGTGTTATATTAAGAATTCATTGTGGGAACATTTGAGATCTTGCTCTCTGGCATATTTTATCAGTTTGGCATAAACAAACTCATAAAAATTCTCAAAAAATAAAAATAAAAGAACCTGTTGCCAAATCCAAGATTGTGAAGGTTTACCTCTTTGTTTTCTTCTAAGAGTTTTATGTATTTGCTCTTAGATTTATGCTCCTGTTAAGTTAATCTTTGTAAATAATGTGAGGTAGGGTGATCCAACTTCATTCTTTTCATGTAGAAACCCAGCTGTCCCAGAGGCAATTGTTGAAGGGATTATTCTTTCTACATTGAATAGACTTGGCATTTCTGTCAAAAATTAGTTGGAATATTACTGTTTAATGGGTTCAGAGTTTCAAATTTGCAGGATGAAAAGAGTTCTGAAGATGAATGGTGATGATGGTTGCACAATGTAAATATACTTAATGTCACTGAAATGAACACTTAAAAATAATTAAGATAATAAATTTTATGTGATATGTATTTTACTACAGTTTAAAAAAATCAATTGGCCAGTATGTGTATGGGTTTATTTTTCAAATATCAATTCCATATCACAGGTCCATATGTCTATACTTATGCCAATACCACACTGTTTTAATTACTGTAGCTTTACAATAAGTTTTGAAATCAGGACGTGTGAATACTGTTTTGGCTATTCAGGTCCCCTTGAAAATCCATATGAAATTCAGATCATCTTTTTCACTTTAAATAAAGAAAAATACATGTTTTACATATATATATACACACACACACACATCAAGATCAACAAATCTATGTCAACATATAAGCAAGTGTTGGTACTTAATGAGAATAATTTTTTTTATGTCCCTGAGAAGATTTTTTTCAGGAACTGAGAGCTCAAAAATCTTACCACATTATTCTCCCATCATAGTGCTACACTGGCAAGGAAAACTAAAGAAACTTAATAATTTGAGCAAAAAGCCCACATATTCACTTTAATTACTGCCTACATTTTGCCAAAGCTAAGGCTGTTTTTGTTCAGAATGACTTCTGTGGGTAGACATTAAAATATATATATATAGCCTGTTGTGGTTTCTCCAGCCCACCGCATGATCAAACGGATCAAGTACTCACTAAAATCATGCACTTAAAAAGAGAGAGAAAAGAAGGTTCATTTATTGTGTGTGTGTGTGGATGAAAGGGGAAATAAAAATGACACCAATCAGCCAATACCCAATTTCCTGCCTCTGGCCCCAGAACAGATCACTAAGTCATGCTTTCCCCGAAGTTAAAGCAGAAGTGATGCTGAAGTATCCTAAACCACAACATGGATGTGTCATCTTTCCAGTTTTGGAGAGGGCCAGAGGAGTCAGGTAAAGTCTTAGAGCATCATTCTATGGGGAATATCTAATGTCAAGCTCTGAAGCTTCAGGTGATTAGGGCTCAAACCTTTTATACTGTTTTATACTGTTGTCTTCTAACTCATTCCTCTCACTTCTGTACACCATCGTCATACTCTCTCTGCCTCAAGGACATACATACAGAAGCAGGGCCTTATCTGTTAATGCCCTGGGTTTTTATCTCTCAAGATTTAGCAAAGGAGAGAGCTGGCTTGACTAATCTATCATATTTTTGTGAGTCTTTTAATAAATAAAAGTATTTTTCTGGCTGTCTTTTTTTTCTATTCAAGTATAATATTGTCTTTTGACTCTTGAAATATTTTGAACTACAGTATGCTCAGTATATAAGCTTTGGGCATGATATGACCTAGGTTTCTTCTTTAACAAAAGAAAAAAAAAACCTATAAAAGAAAACCCCAATCACAGGTTGAAAACTACCTCATTTTTAAAAAATTCTAAATCTCAAATTTTAATGATCACAAATATGCCTTTTAAAATACATATTCTACAGCTTGACTTGCATGTATTTATTCAAAAATTATTATTATTATTATTTTGTCTCCCTCTGGAAGCTCTTTGAATCTTTTTTAAATTATTTTTTGTATCACTATGATGTTCAATAAAATGTATTCTTTGCCTTTAAGAGCTGTATATTATTTCAATTTTTTAAAGAGAGGGCAATAAGAAATCACCTAAATAAATCATATTATTCTACTAGGTAGATGACAGATTTTGGGGGGAAGGTTTGCTGAGTGACTCACAAAAAAACAATAGAAACTTACTTTCAAAGAACTGTCTTGTGTTGTTGACAAAAAAGTCAATCTCAGTTTGAACTACACTGTATGTATATATCTAGCCATTTCATATTTTCTTCTCCCCTACATAATTTTATTTTAACATTTAATCTGTGTAAAGGTATATTCTAAACCAGAATAAATATTTTTTTAAAAGTGTCTTTCTTGAAATATTGTAAAGATACAGAAACAAGTTCTTGGTACTTACAACAAAAGGAAGCTCATGTGTTCATTTTTCTCTAGTTAGATCTTGTCAGATATTCAGAAGTAACATTTTTTTTAATTGTTACTATATGGGACATGTAGCTAACCATTTTTTTAAAATCTGGATCTCTGTCTTTATTGCCAAAAATATATCCCAGGTGGCGCAGAAATTTAAACATAAATTTATGACACCATAAATGTGCCAGGAAAAATAGGTAAAATTTTCTATAGTATTGCATTATGGAAGTACTTTCTAAATATAACAGTTATTCCAGAAGCCATAAAAAATGATAAAATAATTTATATAAAAAATTAAACTTCTAAAAAGTAAAACTTACTTTAAATAGTTGTAAAAAGAACCAGAAAAGAAATACAACAATCGTTACATAAAAAGAACTAATTTATTTAATAAACGAAGAACTCATAAAAATAAAAGCTGTGGTGAAATCAAGGAGGGATGAGAGGGGAAGTCAATTTCCATCACCTGTCCTCCATTCTTTGATAAGGACAATTTATTTCTCAGTCCTGTGTAAAGTACCAGGCAATCACAATTTCAAGGCAAGGTCTTTAACCTTCCTAACAAGGTTGCTTATCTTTAACTTTTAACCTTTCCAACAAGATTTAGCTTTAACAACTCCAACAAGATTGCTTATTTTAATCTTTTTCTGTATAGAAATTCTGGTGTTGCCACTAATAAGAAGACATCAACTCAATGAAATAATGGGCAAAGAACATAAAGAGGCAATATAAAATAACCACATAAAAAGCATTCAACCCCTGTCATAGTTATAATAATAATAGTTAAAATAATAATGCGATACTATTTTCTATCTATCAAATGAGCAAAGATTAAAAAGACTGATGATATCTTGTGCTCGAGAAGGTGAAGAAATGGGCACTTTTATTTAGTATTAGTGGGAAAATAAATTGGTATAATTTTGGAGGCTGCATTATAGATAAAAAATATATACATATATTTATATCCTTTGACCTAGCAATTCCACTTCTAAGAATTTATCCTATAGATATACTTGCTCATCTATGCAAAGATTACATATTTTTATAAGGATATTCATTGTAGCTTCAGATAATAGTGGAAAACTAAAAATAACCAAAAATGTCACCAAAAGGGCTCTGCTAAAAAAAAAATGACACATCCACGAAAAACTATTAAAACTATAGCCATTTAAAAGAGAGAGGTGCAAGTACATGTGCATGTACAGATTTTTTTGGATTTCTAAGGTTTAAGTAAAAAATAAGTTTTAGAATATTTCATCACCCCTCTAAAATCCCTAAAGTCCATCTATAGTTAATCCCTGTTACCATCCTGGACCCCAGGCAACTACTAATCTCTTTTTTTTTTTATCTCTATAGATTTGCTTTTTCTGGATATTTAATATAATATAAATCATACACTCAGCATGATGACTTTTAATTTTGTCCATTTGTAGCATATATCGATAGTTCATACATTATGCAGTCTTTTGGCTGGCCTCTTTCACTCAGCATGATGACTTTTAGGTTCATGTTGTAGCAAGTATCAGTAGTTCGTACTATTTCATTGTATGGTTGTACCACATTTTTGTTTATTTATTCACTAGCTGATTGACATTTGCTGCTTTGCTTTTGCTTCCACCTTTGCCCCTGAATGACAGAGCATAGGCTGACAGTTCTCTCTTCGTTCTTTCAATATGCCTACTGACAACTTTAGACAGTTAGGCATATCATTTTCACTAAGGGCATGAAGCTAGGCTTTGACAGTTTTTACAGATTGATGAGAATGAAGACATTATGATTAAACCTAATCATTAGACCAGTTCCTCTCAGATATTTCCAGACCACAGACAACTTTGACAGGATGTATACCTGCCACCTCCATAGGATATATACCTCACACACTCCCAAACTGTTGTCACTATAAAACAGCAGTACCACAAAACAATAGTAAAACGACAGTGATGACCACCACAATAAAACATCCCAGGAAATAATGGAAATAATGGAAATAATGAAACTATTTGTGGAGACCCCCAATGAGAAAAATTACATTAAAATGTCTTATGCCAAAATAGGAATAAAAATGTGCTGAAATATTGTTCTATATGACAAAAAGCAACCCTATCAAAACATATTTACAGCTTAAATGGTGTACTTTAAGGTAAGAGTTATTATAAAATAAATATATATCCAAAGAAATGATTCAACCTTGTCATATTGTTTTTTTTTTTAACTTTTACTTTTTAATATACAAAAGTATACAAACCAGTGTAACCTCCACACATTTCTCCCTGCCCCAAGTAGCTATCTCCCAGGCCCAGCAATCTGTCCCACCTACAAATTAAATCTGCCCCCCCATATTATTTTGAAACAAATCTCATGTAATTTTATCTACAATATTTCATAATGCAACTCTACAAGATAATGACATAACTACAATCACATCTAAAATATTTTAAAAATTGATTAATGTAAAATTTCTAGGCATTTTTTCTATTATTTGGATTTATAACTTAAAGCAATAAGCCCAGAAGGCAAAACAATCTCTCTCTGATAAGGACTTTAAAAAGAGGCTCCATGTTCTTTCTGATGGAATACACGATAACGTTTCTTTACATTGCCAAATGATCTTGTCAAGCTGGGATTTAAAGGATGAAGAGAATGCAACAATAAGCTCGGAAAACCTATGCCATATGGACATTAAAGGATTACTCTCCCCTTTTGGATACAAATTGACTAACTATTTGCAGCGAAAATGTGTGGGATCTTTTTCAGAACGTGGAATATCTTTCCCTTACTGAGCACATTGATTAGAGACAATCTAGACTGTCTGGAAATAGTTTCTCTGTAGCTGAACAAATCACACCCTTCAATGCACTGTTTAATTTTAGATATATCTTGACACATTTATTTAAATGCTTTGGCTCTGGATTTTTCCCCTTAGGCGTGCCTGATGTCCACATTTATAATTTAGCTGTCATTTTTCTCAAAAGTCAGTGTGGGGTAATAACAAAAGCAATTCCAGGTTTTGTCACATATAAACAGTATGAACTTAAACAAGTTATTTAACTCCTCTGAACAAGATTTTTCATTTGTTGACTAATGAGGATTTATAAGAATCAAATGATAACAAATTTAGCACTGTGCCTGAATGTACTAGATAATCAAGAAATCATAACTGTTGTTAAAAAAATTTTTCCATAAAATGTATAAGAATGACTTTTTCTTTAGCATTATTATTTCTTACTGATGCCTGAACAAAACCATAATGTTACTACACATGGAACAAAAATCTCTAAAGAATAATATTTCTTTCATCATTGCCTTGGATTTAAACAAGAGCTTAGAGTAATTGAACTGTAACTAATAGACACTCTTAAATCATTTTATTTAAATCTATTTTTTTTAATCAGGTCAATTTAACTATTTTTATTGATTTTTATCTTCTCAGAATAAAATGTCAAACCATTCTGTATAAAACTAACAGAAGAAAATAATGAGAAAAAGACCAAAAAAAAAAAAAAAGGCTCAATTTCTCACCTTAGCGATAATACAAAGAAAAAGAAAATCCAAGTCCTTAGGTTTTATTCTAAACTGACCTTAGTCTGAGATATGTAACTGAGGAAACCAAAAAATTTACATTTTTGTTCAACCACTTGTAGGCACAGCATGAAAATCCTGTATAGTAAATATTAATGAACTAGGAAGCAAGTTCAGCAAATACTTTTATGTTCAATGTATGGTTTATTAAAATCTTTGTTAAATACTTTAGTCAATTTTCCCTATCTTTACAAGTTTAAATATGGTGGGTACCTGATTCTGTGATTGATGATTTAGCATCTTGCCATACCTCACAGTTAGCAATAACTTTTTATTATAGCGTTCTACAGAAATGAAGAGTATGATAAATCAGGCCAAATGTGTCCTGACCTTAAGAGTTCCTGGCACTATTCTCTAGTGAATTACTTCTTTCCCAAAAAGGGACACAGCTCATCATTCCAGCTCATTGTGCATCCTGGTTCATTATTTGAAGTTTTATTACAATGTGACATGAGCATTCATAAAATGTGGCATGAAATATTCTTTGAGAGGTCAGCTTCAAAAGCACTATTGTGGTCAATCATACAGATGGATAGCTACATACTGAGTCTAAAGCAGTTTCCTACTGTTCCTTGCCAACTGGCTATAAGGTGAGTTGGGAGTTCGGCTGGCTAGTTTTCCATGCCACTGTCATCCATTCAAAAAACTAATGAGTGTATACTCCATACTCTGGTCTACAGTGTCGCTGTTCTCAGGGCAAAGGCACAGTAAATAAGAGATTACAGTAATATGTTAGTCAATTATTAAATACTTATCCAGAATCTACTATATGCCAGGTGCTCTAGTCTTAACCATATTTCTTACAAACTCTTAGCACATGCAGTTGTCTCAACCTGGAATGCCCTCCCTGTAGCTCTAAATTGCAAAACTGACAATAAGCTTCCAGAGTTCATGTATTATGTTCTCTGTTACATACTCCCACTCTCACCTCCCCTGAAAAATTTTCAGGTTACTCCCTGGTCTCTGCCTCTAGAACACCATGTTCATACAAGCATTAGCTTTCATCAATAGTTTTAAAAGTTTGTTTATTTGCCTATAAATGTAACTATTAGCTCCGCAGGCATGTAATTTTGTTTCATATTCGTACTTCTAGTGCCTGATGGAGCATCTCTTTGAATGTAAGAATGGATGAATGAACACCTACCTTCCTGAAGCTACCCTGACCATTCCCAGGCAGTTGATTGGTCTCTTCCTGTCTTCCTTTAATATTTTCCATATATTTTCAGTATGGTGCATATTACTTTGTTTGCCTATTTTCCAAACATAGTCTGTGAGCAGAGACCATTCCTTCCTATTTTTGTAGTTTCTGGGCCTAGCATATAATAAGTCTTCAAGAAGTATTTATTAAAAGAATGAAAACCTTGAAAACATTCCTCTCAAACTTGTGGGTGACATTATATTTAACATGCTTAGTGGTAAACTCTTTATTCAAAAAGACCTGAGTTTTTAAAAATGATAAAGAAAGGCTGAAAAGATGGATCAAAACTAGCTAGATTATATTTAACAGAAAGAGGTATAAAGATTCAAATTTAAGTTTATATTTGGTTTTTATTTGCAAACTGAGACAGACCTAAATCAATAGTATAATATGACTAAAAATAAAACACAGAAAGCAACTGCTACATATTAACAAAGCATAGCAGCTGGAGCAAAAGAGTTGAGCTCTATCAAACTATAAGTTCTTCAGACCTATCTTGGGTACTGTGTAATTTATGGGACACATTAACAAAATAGAAAAATTCTAGAAGTGAGTAGATTGGTACATAAGTGTCCTGAAAACTATGAGAATGAACAGTTAGAACAGGAATGCCTAGCTTGGGGAAAAAAAAAAAAGTAGAGACTGGCAGAGAATAAAAAGTGTTAGCTAAAAGAATATAGATTCCAATTCAACCTAGTTTAAATTATTAGTGCTGTACATCTTCTTCTATTCTATGAAAGAGGAAACTGAGACCAGGGATTAATGGAGTTGCCTCAGGTCAGTCAGCTAACAGAATTAGGACTTAAACTCAGGCCCATTAAACCAAAGTGCTAGAAGACCGTTTATTTAAAATGATTCTTGTCCTTATAGCATTTTTTCCTTAAAAAATAAATTGTATATGCAATCACATTTTCAGTATCTTGTGGAGTCCAACTAGTTATGAGTCCTCTCCTCACTGGAAACTTTTGGAGAGACAACTATCATCAGTGATCAACAGAAAAGTCTTGTATTGGGTTACAAGATTTTTAGGTCACTTCATATATTAAGATTATAAAATTCTATGATAAAATATAATTATTTAGATTAACATATAATGTATAACTACTTCGTAATTACACAGTGTAGTTTTGGCTCTGGAGCCAGACTATCTGGTTTTGAATTCCTGCTCTCCCACTAAGAACTGAGAGGTCTTGTGCACATAATTTAAACTATCTTGGCCTCTGTATCCTCATTTGTAAAATGGAAATAATACTTAACTCATAAATCTAAGGCAAGAAATAATGGGATTATATAAAGCAAACAGAGCTAGCAAATAGAACTCAAATACTAGCTCTAGCTGTATGTATGAGAGTAAAAGAGATTGTTAAAGGAGAGGGTATATAGTAAGAAGAGCTCTAAAGGCAGAAACCTGGAGCACACCAACATTTATTAAGCTGGTGTACTGCATTGAGTAATATTCCCCTAAAATTTGTACCCACTGGGAACCTTAAAATGTGATCTTATTTGGACTTAGGGTCTTCATAGATATAATCAAGCTAGGATGAGAACATACTGGGTTAAGATTGGGGCCCTAATCCAATAACTGGTATTCTTATAAGAGGGAACTTTAGACACAGAGAGATGTGCAAAAAGAAAATAATGTGAAAACATGGGGAAGAGAATATCATATGAAGAAAGTCATAGGGAAGGCCAGGTGATGGAGACAGACTTTAGTAATGCATGTACAAGCCAAGGAACACCCAGAATTGCCAGCAACAATTAGAAGCTAGAAAGAGGCAAGGAAGAATCCTCCCCTAGAGCCTTCCGAGAGAGCATGACCTTGCCTGCTAACACCTTAATCTAGGACTTCTAGTCTCTAGAACTCTAAGAGAATAAATTTGTTTTAAGCCACCTAGTTTGCCATACTTTATTACGCCATCCCTAGAAAACTAAGTCACGAAAAACACAGGATAGGCAATAATAACACGCTGTAGTTTCAAAATCATTTCACAAATTTAATCTCAATTGATCCTCAAAATGCCTTCTGAGATATAACAGTTTGCAGATATGAAAATGGATGTTCGGAAGTATCAGAAGGTGGAAGAAATAGAATTTGAATCCTAGTGAAGGGTTCTGTTCAAACCCTCTATTAAGCAAAATGTTTCATCATCATCCACTCTTTTTGAAGTTTCCTTCCTCATTGCCACTCCAACTTCATCCTCTTACCTCTGGCAACTTGCTTTCAGGAAGATGATCAGTGAATTCTACTAACATCACATTGCCCAAACTTATGGAGTGTTCAACCTTATTCTTATTAAGACCTTACCCTTGTAGGATAGTTCAGGTATCTACAGAAGGTAAGACTGACATACTGTAAAAAAATAAGCCATTCCTCTTCTTATAGTCTTAGAGACAAGGCAGAGACCTAGCCCAATAATTCGTTTCCATAGCAATTCCAGCAGGAAAAAAAATAGAACTATGAAATGATAAAGTTGTAAACCATCTACATTATAGAATTCTTGTGTGTGCATACTGGCAGAGTTACTAAATTTTCTCCGGTTACACAGCTCCTCGGTTAAACAGGAATCCTTGATCCAGTGTTCTTTACATTAAACCACCTTGACTGTTCCTCCATACATAGATTCGCAGATGCTATTTTAACTGCTTTTTTTGGATTAAAATGAAAACTTTCAGTGGAATGACTACCAAATAAAAGTCTGTTCGTACTATTTTTCTAAAGCATAATTAGTACAGCTTTGAAACCACAAAGTCTTGGGGTCCAATCCTGGCTTTACTGTTGGGGCACTGCCAACGTTAATCTTTGTTGAGCATCGGTTCGCACAGGTAGGAAGATAACACCTATTCTCTGTATATCTTGAGACGCATACGTGATAAGCAAAACCTGACACAGTAAATGTTGCCCCAAGACTGCATAAATCAATACTTTTGTGCTTTCGTCTTCCCCCAGTTGCTCCCGGTGACCACAGAAGTCTGTCTCTACGAAGCAGGAGAGAAAACCCCAGACGCAGTCGCCACTTGGGGGCGTGTCCGGCGGGAAAGACCAGGGGTTGGCTCCGCCCCACTTAGGGCGGCCGACGCGCCTGATCGTCTCCGCCCACCTCGTTCCCCGGGCTCCCCGCGTCCAGATCAGCGGCTGCCTGCGCATCTCCTCTTCCCTAGTCCAGGGGACGGGAATGCCTGAGAGAATGTGCGTCCCACGCGGAGTGAGGCACAGCCTAGGACAGCCCGGGGCCGGCGCGCCGTGGCCACGTGAGGACCCCGCCGTCGCCACCACCGGCTCGCCGTCGCCCCGTCGCTGGCCGCGCCCCTTGAGAGCCGCGGTCTGTCAGCTTCTGCGTCCGCGACCCCATTCTTACGGCCTGGTTTCCCACCATGCCGCTGTATGAGGGCCTGGGGAGCGGCGGCGAGAAAACGGCGGTCGTGATAGATCTGGGAGAGGCCTTTACCAAGTGAGTGGCCGCGGCGCCGGCTGCAGTCGTCCCGAGGGTAGGGCGGGTGGCCGAAATCCAAGCCTCATCTCAGGTTCGCGGGGCAAGCGTCTCCACTCTCCGTCCCCACCCCCCAGCAACTCCCCAAATGACGGCCCCTATTATGTCCATCGTGGACGATGAGAATCCCGAGGATCCGGTGGTGAGGTCAAGTTCTGAATCCTGGGGAGGCCCAGAAGGTTCGGGAGAATTGCCTTCGCCCCCGCTCCGGGTTGTTACTCCTAATCGACCAGACCCTTTGGGGTCACCAATGCAGGGAGTAACAGCGATGACCTGGACCCCGCTTTCTCTGGGCTTGGCGGCTTAGGAAGCTAGCAACGAATTGTAACGCCGGATGACTATCTTCATCATTAAACACCGAATGGAGCTTCTGTTGGTGCTGGAAATCCAGATATGTTTAAGATGGGGCCATTGCTCCCCAAGAGTAGTAGGAAGCCAAAGTAGGGAGACTAAACATGTTAAGAAGTGACACTCCATATATGAGACTCAGGAGATTGTGCCCCCGCACCCCAGACTCAGATTAGGAAATTTAATATGTTTTAAAAGGCGACAAACGTTTGGCGTAGATCCTTTTGACAACTAAATGAAAGCTACGTATACACAAACCTTAATATATTTGCACGGGTTCAGGGATTGGTGGATCATCATAGTGGTCCGTGGACTCCAGGTTGAGAGCCCTTGTACTAGGCTCAAGAGAGAGAAAGTGACAGCTAAAATTTTATCATATATATTTGAAATAGAAATATTTGAAAATATATATAAAATCAAAATAATGTTTATAATACAGTAGGTATTTAATAACTTTGTTGAATAAGTGGTCAAAAGAGCCTGTTTAAGAATTGGAACTCAGGTTCGTGGGAATTGAATTAAACATAGTCCTTGGTTCATAACATTCACTTACTGTTCTGTGCAAGATCTTCCCTTATTTATATTTTCTTATTTATCTTTAAAGGTTTATTTCAATAGTATAGTAAATGCCTTTAGGTTGACACCCAAAGATAATTACATTGACTATGTTGAGAAACTGAGAAGCAGAAAGCTACCATAGAGGAAGATTATTATTGATAAAGACAACAGGAGGGTGATAAGTCAAATTTATGAAGTTAAAGAGGAATCGAAGTTGGTGAGTGAATTGCATCCTAGGAACTTTGAGGTGCACTGTGCAGGTAAACATGGAAATGTGACTAGTAGAAGATGGAGTGAGCTATCTGGGAATAGGAGAAGAGCAATACTGAAAACTAGACAGAACAAGAAAAGATAATGTTAAGACTAAAATGGTGATCATTTTTTAGAAACATTTTAAGCAAAGTTTTATTTTACTACCATGAAACAAATGGAAATATCTAAATACTCAGAAAAGTTTTTAAAAAGGATGAAATATGCAGTTTTCAAAATGATAGCAATGAAGACTAATGTAGGTAGAAGCTTATACGGGTTCATGATGTATGTAGTGTGATTATAACTGTTAAATATGCATAATTTTAAAAATGGACCAAAAGGAAACATGTCAATATAGAAGCTCATATATCAGAATGATGGACTTATGAGTAATTTATATGAATTAAGTGACATGATATAGTATAGATCCAGAATTGTAGAGATGTGTTGCCTAAAATTCAGGTGACGGTGGCTCCATAGTGTAGTGGTTAGCATCTCTGCTTTACATGCAGAAGGTCCAGGTGGAGCCATGGACCATACCCTGGGTCTGCCAGGCACCCCGAGTGTGCCTAGGGTGCCAGGCCCTGGGTGCACCAGACCCCAGGTGCATGCTGTGAGAATGGGAGAAGACACCCCACCTTCAGAGATCCATTTCTTAAGGGGAAATGGCAATATTATGGGGGGTGCGGGTGGGGAGGGTAATTAAAAAGGGAAAAAATAAAATTCAGGTGAAATTAAAAACTGGAAATAAATGCTGCCCTAAAACAGAATCCTGCTTTATGTCAGTATTGCTGATTTGAAATACTGTTTTTTACCTTTGATAGGCAGTTATGAGTAAGTGGTATTAACTTTTCCTTAGTTGTTTTTTTGTGTGTGTGTGTCTTTGAATGCATCAGAGATGTTTCCAGTTTTTTGTGACTATGGCTTTTAAATAGATACAGAAAAATTTGTTTCTGTGACATATGTAGAATGTTATGAGTATTTCAATTTTGTATTTGCAGGTGTGGATTTGCTGGAGAAACTAGTCCAAGATGCATAATTCCTAGTGTGATAAAAAAAGTTGGCATGCCTAAGGTATTTTTAAAAATAAATTAGCAAAATAAATACTGTACTGTAAAATGTTTTAAAATGTGACTTCAAATAAGATTGATTACAATAGTGCTGAATGTATAACTTATGACTGTAGCCCAAGAAAAAATTTTTTAGTCTTTCGTTTGTTTTCATACCATAAAATTCACCTTTTTAAGTGTACACAATTCAGTGATTGTGTATATAGTGTGAATATATTTTTAGTAAATATATTAAGTTCTGTAACCATCACCACAGTCCAGTTTTAACACATTTTTATCATCCCAGTAAGATCTCTAATGCCTGTTTACAGTTAATCCCCACTCCCACCTCCAGCACACCACTTATATTCTTTCTGTCTCTAAAGATTTGCCTTTGCCATATATTTTATGTAGATAGAATTATATAATATCAAGAGAAAATTTTTAATATTAGTAAAATAATTTTCTGAGCTTTGTAACAGAGTAACTTTTTCTGACCCTTTTCAAAATATAAGCCAGGTGTTCAGTCTTTTATCTGTAATTCCAGAATCTAAAGAACTGAGAAAAAACGTTTTTTAAAAGAAAGTTTCTTTTCAAAGCTAATTTGACAAATCAGGAATTATAGAATAATAATAATTTTGAATGCCATAAAATTCACCTATTAAAATCAGATGTGACCTAGGAAGACCAGGTGCTGTAGGCATAAAAAATAAATAAGGATTGTAAGCTGACAAGTTCCTTGTAATCCTTGAGGTCAAACAAGGGTTGCCTCGCCTATTAAAAAAAAAATTTCTACTGGAACTTAATATTCGCATTCTTGAAAAACCTAGCTTTGATCATAAAAACAGGCTTTTGGAAAAACTAGCGCTGGGGCAGACCACATAAAACCCATTTAACTTTGTAATCAGAATGCTAGCAAAAACAATAATCCGTCAGGAAAAAAAATTAGAATAGCTTTGGTTTGAAACTGAATGTGTCTAGAGGCTCTCCTGAGGATATTTCTTAAATAAAATGAAATAATGGATTGAAAATGTTGGTCAGTGGGTGCTAAGACAATACAGATGGAAGTGAGCTCTGAGCCAGCCAGTGTGCCTATTGTAAAGGTTGGACCAAGAGTAAATTCAGCCCAATAGTTATGAAAGGGTCCCTCTGGGAATAGAGCCCCTGGTACATAGGGTCATATAAACTTTTTAAAATAGATCTGAAAGATACTATGTGTGCAGCCACAGAGTTGATGACTTTCTTTTTCTTGAAGAAAGCAGTCACTATTATAATTTTAGCTCATCTTTCCTTGTATGAAATATTACAAATTTTGCATTAATACAGACAGTATTCCCTTATTTAACAATTGAATATGAGAATATTTTGTTTTATAAAAGCACAGATAGCAGAAGAGACTAGTACATTAGTTTATGTTTGGTATTGTGATGCATCATTAAGATCAACATATGAAGTATATTGATCAGAAATCTTTTTTAATTTTGCTTGATTAGGAAATCATTTTACTGATTTCAAGATTTTCTGCAAATCCTAGAGAAGCCAGAAATATAGTAAATATTTGTAGTATGGTATTCAAAGCGTAACGGAATTTCCTGTCTTCATTGTTCTCGTTTTGCTTTATAGTCATTGTTGTAACTATGTTAATAGATAGATTACTAGATAGATCCTGACTGGACTTGAAAGTTTTACATTCTCGTTGGCACTTTTCGTAGTGCTTTCAACTCTTTATCTTAAAAAGACAGATATATGTAAAGATTAATCTATATTCAGCTATGTATGGTTGGGAACCTTCTCGAAGCTACATAAAATCAGGAAAGCTGATGATTTTTCCTTTAAAAGAGTGATGCATCAGAGTACTTATAGCTTTCTAAAGATGATAAGTAAAGCTCTCATATATTATTTTTGACTTAGTACTGTTGGTTTGGTAGTGTTTGCATATACTACTTTAGTGCTAATGGTGTATGTTTTCATTTTTACTACACATATTTATGAGCTATATACTTTGAGCTTGGCTATCAAATGAAGGAAAATATATCATAAGCAAGCCAGAAATAGTTATTATCCTGTGGAGCTTGTAGACTAACAGGAAGGTAGACATTTTACAAGTCATTAAGTGGGGCAGTGTTACTAAAGGAAAAGTGTTCATGCTTTGAGAGTGATTAAAAACCTTTGATACTTTTGAATTGATGCTGATTTTTATCAGTCCTGCCAAAATTATAAGTCTAATGGAGGAAAAATGCAAATGAGTATAGCTCTATACTTCCTTGTGGACATACTTTTATCCCCATAAACAAAAAAATTTCATCATCTTAGACATGCCAGTTCTTAAAGATTCCTAATGTAAGTGATTAATCTACATTTAATATTTGCATTTATTCTCAATACAAATTGCTTTTGATATATTACCAGAAAATGCATTAGTAAAAAAAAAATGTTTTAATGTGAGATTATTTTATTATAAATTAATACATTATTTTAATTTTTTATAGCCTATCAAAGTTGTTCAATATAATATCAATACAGAAGAATTATATTCTTACCTAAAGGAATTCATCCACATACTGTATTTCAGGTAGGATGCAATTCTGTTTGTTTTTTTCCCCAGCTTTTGTGATTAGCTTTTCTTGATGCCAGTCATAGTAATATTTGGATGTATTACATCTGATAGAAAAAAAAGTTTGACTTCCAATGCTACTTTTACTTGCTTATTTTCAAATATATTTGCCTTTTCCAAATATATTTGAAGATATGAAAACTGGAAAGCATATGGAGATAGTGAAAACAAATGAAATATCCATTAATAAAGGGGACTAGATAATTGAATTGTTGTACATCCATATAATGAAACACACAGACATTAAAAAAGAGTTTTGTATCTATATGTACGGACACAGAAAGGTGTCTTAGATATGCTGATAATTGAAAAAAGCAAGTTGCAGACCAACATCTATGGAATTACTATTTCTGTTAAAATATATACATGCACATAGACAATAATAAACATAGACAAAATGCTGTAAGTGGGAGTTTCTGGGTAATAGAAATGGAAGGTATTTATTCTTTCCAAGTTATAAACTTCTGTAATATTTGGAGTTTTATGAGCATATATTACTTTTACAACCTAAAAAAAGAAAATGTCTTCTTAATTATTCAAGGTATTCATAGTAGGCTGTAGTTTTTGTTGCCTGAGACAAATGAGTTAATAGATGTGAAGTTCTTGACACAGTGCATGGAATGTAGTAAGAGGTCAGGAATGTTATCTTTCCTGGGTAATAAAATGAAGATGTCTTTTTGTCATAAAGAATCTTAAGCTAGTATAGTTTTTCTATTATTAAAAATTGCATTATGTACTAAAATAAATACAAACTTTTGTTTACCTTTAAAAACAAAACTTACTTTTCAGGCATCTGTTGGTGAATCCCAGAGACCGCCGAGTTGTGGTTATTGAATCAGTACTATGTCCTTCCTACTTCAGAGAGACACTCACTCGTGTTCTTTTCAAATATTTTGAGGTACTTGCTTTTTTATGTTGTTGTTTTGAGTAGGTACTCAAAGCTTAAACTAAAAGGTCCTCATTTTAGTTCCTTTATTGTATATACTACGCAATACATTAAAGGAACCAGATAACAGAGTAAATGTAAGCCTCTTCAAATTGACTATTTATTTTCTTTGTATGGTTTTTTCATACATAATTAGCTTTTCATCCACTGCTTAGATAATTGAAGATTTCTTATTCATGATGTTTCTGTTACTTATTTTAATATAGGTTTTTCTATTTGGAAACTTTTTTTTTCCAGATTTAAGGGGTATATTATGTGCTGTTGAGTTTTTGATATATTTCTTCCAAGTCTTTCTAGATTCTATTGTTTAGTTATGCTAATTTTTCTAAATTCTTCATTTCTTTCACTTTAGATTTTTAAGTTCTTAAATGAACTATTCAAACAATGTTTCCCTTAGACTAAGTAGGCAGTGCTAGGAATAACTCATCTTGATATTAGTAATATTTTTTGTAACTTGCATTTCATAGGGATCAAAATTATTTTAAAGACCAAAATTATGACTTAAGATTTTCATTTCATATTCTATGAAAAGATCATACAGAAAATATTATTTAAATTGTTAAAAAATCTCTGCCTTAGGAATTTAGGATTTTTCAGCAAGAGAAACTAGAAGATTGTATAAAATGTGTACAGTACAAAAAAAATTAAGAGAATATAAATTTATTTTTTATATATTCTGCTGAACTGAAAATATATCAGAAATCACAATGTCCTTATGAGATAAGGACAGTTAATATTTCTGAGTTATAGTTTAGTAAAACAGAGAAATAGATTACATACCCTCCTATATATACTGATACCATAGATTTAGAAATTTGATTTGCATTAAGGAGAACACAGAACAAAACGAGAAGTTGTTTCAGTTCTTATATGAATAAAATAGATAATTCTCTATATTTTATACTTAGAGTTTCAGTTGTGTTTTTTTATCCTTATATATGACTAGAATATCTGCTATATCTACTTAGGGGAAATATAGCCATTATTTTATTTGCCATTTGATTATGATAGACTTTCATATTTTAATTGAATAATTATCTGATATTCAGAGTGTCACCAGATCTGGCAAATTCTCACTGAAAAATGTCACAAAAAGCTAAGGATTTTTGTAGTTCTTCAATTTAATTTTAATCACTATTTAAAATGTTTTAAAAATATAGTTTATAGTACAAACTTTCTGAATAAAGACAAGAATTCTTTTTTTGTGTTTTCTGTATTTTCATTCTGATATAATGGCATCTCTTTATTAAGTTTAGCATTTTTCTCTGAATCTATTTCTGAACCTCTTTTTTTTCCAGCTTTACTGAGATATAGACAATTAGTTGCTTGTATTTACATTGTACAATTCAATGAGTTTTTTCTAATTATAGTTGGCATACAATAATATATTAGTTTCAGTTGTTCAGCATAGTGATTAGAGATCCATATAACTGGCAAAGTGGTCACCCTACTAAATCCAGTACCCTTCTCCCTCTTACATATTTACTACAACATTGTTAGCTTTTCCTTATGCTGCATTTTATATCTCCATGACTATTTTGTAACTATCCATTTGTGCTTCTTAATCATTTTGCCCTTTTTTGGGGTTCCCCTTAACCTTCCTCCCATCAAGTAACCCTCAAAATAGTCTCTGTATTTATGATTTTATTTCTGTTTTTGCTATTGTTGTTGTTGTTGTTGTTGGTTTTGTTCTTTAGATTCCACATGTATGTGAAATTATGCAGTATTTGTCTTTATCTCTCTGACTTATTTCATTCAGTGCTATACCCTCTAGGTCCATGAAGGCAATATCTTTTTCCATCCCCTCCCTTTCTTTTAGTCTGTGTATGTCTTTTAATCTGAAATGAGTCCCTTGTAGGCAGCATTTGTAGGGGTCTTTTTTCTTATCCATTCAGCCACTCTGTCTTTTGGTTGGAGCACTTAATTCTTTTCCATTTGCGGTACTTGTTGATAGGAATTTAGTTATTACCATTCTTTATTTATGTTTTCGATATTTGTTTTTCTTAAAGAAGTCCCTCCAACATTTTCTGTAATTCTGGCTTGGTGTTGATAAATTCCTTTAGCTTATTTTTGTCTGAGAAGCTCTTTATCTGTCCTTCAACTCTAATGATAGCTTTGCTGGATAAAGTATTCTTGGTTAGAGATCCTCGGTTTTCATCATGTTGAATATTTTGTGCCAAAACCTTCTGTCCTGCATAGTTTCTTTTGAGAAATCAGTTTCCAGTCTTAGGGGTGCTCCCTTGTAGTTAACTAACTGCTTTTCTCTTGCTTTTAAGATTTAACCTTTGGCATTTTAATTATGATGTGTCTTGGTGTAGGCCTCTTTGGGTTCATCTTTTTTGGAACTCTCTGAGCTTCCTGAGGTTGTATGCCTATTTCCTTCACTAGGTTAGGGAAGTTTTCCATCATTATTTCTTCAAACAGCTTTTCAACTTCTTGTTTTCCTTCAGGTACCCCTATGACACAAATCTTTTTACATTTAATTGTGTCGCATAGGATCCTTAAATAGCTATTATAGTCTTGGCTTCTTTTTTCTTGCCGTTCTGATTGAGTGTCCTTGGCTTCCCCATCCTCATATTGGTGGTTTGATCCTCTTCTTTACCCACTCTGTTTATTCCCTCTAATATATCTTCATCTCAGATAATATGTTCTTCATTTCCTACTGGTTCCCTTTTATAATTTACATTTCTATTTTTATGTTGTTAAAGTTCTCACTGAGTTAATCTACACTTCTTCTAAGTTCATTGAGCATGTTCATAACCAGTGTTTTGAACTCTGCATCTGTTAGATTGCTTGACTCCATTATTCCTGGATCTCTGTTCTGTTCTCATATGGTTTCTGCTTCTTTATCTTCCCATTTTGGCTGCCTTTCTGTGTGTTTTTTTTCTATGTACTAAGCAAAGCTCCTGGTCTTACTAGCATGGCTTTGTTTAGTAGGTATCCTGTGGCACAATCCTGAGAAGGATTCAGCTCCAAGCCAAGTTTAGCCCCAGCTTGTGCCCCTCCAGGGCCACCTGTTAAAATTCAGCAAGCAATCCACAGATACTAAACTTATTGTTGCCTCAAGAAACCACTCCAGAAATGGGGCCAGCTGCCACCAGTGTGAGTCTTGGTACTACTCAGCAAGGAGCACCTGACTTGCTGAGGAAACAACTGGATGTGGCTTTGGTGGGACCGCGAGTTGGGAAAGATGGAGCTTTAGGGAAACCTCTAGTCAGAGTGATCTCTGTTACCCAGTTTGATGATGTGTCCGCTATAGTGGTGCTGTGTCTGCACACTAGGAGTGGGGAGGGTTCAACAGAGGACCAGTGGATACCACCAGCACTTCTTCCCAGGCAAGAGCTTTGCCTCCGGCCTGCACTCTGACAACTCATTGTCCCCCTGTAAGTCCATGGTGCCCCCCCATGTAGTCAACCCAGCATTGGTGCTCAGAACAAGCAGGTCTGTTACTGTGAAAGTTTGCTCGCAGACATGTCCCTGTCTGTAGCTGCCAGCTGCTGCTGCCACAGCCTCTGTCCCACTCAGCTACTTGGGACTGGGCAGTGTTGCGTCTTCGCCTGTCCTACCTCTTACCGTTGGAAGTTGATTATTTCTCTCTCTGGTTGTAATGCTTCTGTTCATCTAGATTCCAGGCTCCTTGCTTGCTGCTTGCTCCATGTTTCTGTCACAATTTTAATTTGGTTGCCAGAGGGATGAACAAAGCCTCTATCATCTATGCCATTCCTCGCCCCCCACACCCTTTGGACCCCTTCTTTTATCCCTTTCAGTTTTCTCTCAAAAAGAGAGAGAATAAGAATTAATAAAGATGTTTCATAATTGTCATTTTAGTTAAAACAATTTGGAGAATTTAAAGACTGTTGTTATTTATTACAATATATTTTAATTTGTAAATTAAATTAATGCGATAAAATGGTTTACTAGGTATTATAATATAAATAAATATAACGTTCCTATGAATTTTTTCAAATATATTTGAAATGTGAGGGAAACACCTTCAACTACTGACACTCATTCTGGTTTTGTTGTTTCTAGGTTCCCTCTGTCTTGCTTGCTCCAAGTCATCTAATGGCTCTTCTGACTCTTGGGATAAACTCTGCCATGGTCCTGGATTGTGGATATAGGGAAAGCCTGGTGTTACCTATATCTTTTTTGTGAAGCAGCTAATTTTGCAATTTTTACTCTTTAAGATAATTAGGCTTATTACCAATGGTTTTTTATTGCATCAGTCTATTTTGGATTACCATGTACAAATACGAATTACAATGTGGAAAAAATTCACAGAATTGTAAGACTTAAATTTAGTTTTTATGGAAATTATTATTATAACTTAGTCCCAGTATATACTCCAGGAATCAGACCTCATGAATATTATGTTCAGTTTTTAAGAGGAACATCAGCTAATTAGGACATGTCAAAGACTTGACTAGAATAGTCAGGTTCTAAGAAAAGGTCTTATGGAGAGTAGAGAAACGGAAATGAGAAAGTTAAATCAAGAAAAATTAAAACTTTATGGTGACGTGACATCTGTCTTTAGGTAGCTTGCTATGGAATATTGAATACATTTTTTTCTGTCTCCAGAGGCTGTCATGGAGGCATAGGGGTTATGAGTTTGGGTTTTAGAATCAAATACACACATAAGTGTAAATCTCAGCCGTGCTTCTTACTAGTTGTATTATGCTGCTTGAGTAGCATAATCTCTTTGGGCCTCAGTTTCCTTATCTGTAAAATGGGAATTATAATAATTTCCCCTCAGGGGTGTTGGGTGACTTGAGTGAGGTAATATATGTAAAGTGTTCTTACCAAAGGACTTGGCACATAGTAATTTGCTCAGCAAGTGGTATAGTTTTTCTGTCATTCACTTCAGGAAAACCTCTAGTAATTCACCCTGTTCCAGAATAGAATTATTGACTATAAATTGGTACATTCCTTGCTATTAGAAGCATTTAAGCAAAGTATAGGTAAATACAAATATATATCAGAAATATTACAGTAGGCATTGCTACATTGAAAAGGAGGTCAAAATACATAAATGCAAGACTCTTAGAATTTTGAGATCTATATGTGTAGTAGAAGAAATACTTATGGGAAGGAAATCAAGACTCATTAGCTCCTAAAGAACTAAATTAGGCAATAGCTTTTTAAATATAAAGTATTTTGTGTGTAATTCTTGTAAAACACTGCAATGTAAGTATTACTATATAAATGAGAAGATTGAAAGTTTGGATGGATAGTTGACCCAAGGTCATATAACCAAAGTATATACCCATGTTTGTCTCCAAAGCCTATGCTTTTACTAGTATACTTTTTTCCTCTTCATAAACATGCTTTCATAAATATACCTATAGAACATCAGCAAAAATAATATATAAAAAAGGTTGTAAACTCACAGTACAGTATTGTGCACTACCCTGTCAGTTATGCCTAATAGAAATACAATGTGAGAAATTTGTGTAATTAAAAATTTTTCTAAGCTACATTTTTTAAAATGCAAATGAGAGTTGAAATTTGTATATTTTATTTAACCTAATATATTCAAAATATTATTTGAATACAATCAGTATAAAAAATTGTAATCTGATATTTTACAGGGGCTTTTTTGGTACTAAGTCTTATAAATTTGGTGTGAAGTTTATTCTTATAGCATATATGAATTCAGACTAACCACATTTCAAATGCTCAATAGCCACATGTGGTCAGTGGCTACTTTATTGGATACCCCAGTGCTAACTAATGAATTCTGTGTGTGTGTGTGTAACTTTGGAGTAGAGTATGGAAAAAGACTATTTCTCTGTAGCTTTTAAAAATAAATAAGAATTTTCTGATTTAGAACAATAATGCAGAAGGTAAGGAAAATAACAAGGAAACCACTTTTATCTCCTAAAATAGTAATACCCTTGACTACACTATAGATATATGAAGGAATCCCAGTACTGAATTGTTGGGGAGCACTCCCCCTAGGAGGAAAAGCTCTTCACAGGTAAGTTTTTTGGAATTTAGCACATTTTCTTTACCTGTGTCACAAAAACATGCAATTTTCTGACAGTGATCAGTAGAGGATTTGTAATATGAACATTTAACGTTATTCATTCTATTCAACAGTATCCTTTAGTGTATTCATCTTTTAAGGATAAAACTACTTTTACTTAAAGCATCAAAGTACATTAGGTAGTAAAAGTATTAAATAAGAAAAAGATATTATTTATAGTATTTTAATTCCAGTAACTTTTTTCCCTTCAGGGAGTTGGAAACTCAACTATTGGAACAATGTACTGTTGACACAAGCGCTGCTAAAGAACAAAGCCTTCCATCAGTGATGGGTAAAGTCATTTTAAATGATTGTAAGAGTTTGCATTCCCTTTTCATTCAACTCACATTTTTTAAAACTCTATTGCATAGGTATTCTCTTTTTTCTCACATCTCTCTAATGACATTGCTCTAATTATACCTTACTGAATTCTTAATTACCAAATCTAGTAGTTTAATCTTTTCTAGAACTTTTGACATTGTGGTTTATCATGTGCTCTTGATATATTTATTCCCTTGGCTTTCAGGTATACTGTTGATTCTCAAATGTATCATTGGGCCTGACCCTTCTAAACATGATATTCTATTTCCAACTGATTATTAGATATAAACTAGGAATGTCTCTAAGCAACTCAAACTTAAGACTGTCTAAAGTAAACACATTCTCTCTTCTTCCAGATTCATTTTAGCAATTTATTCTTAAGTTTCTGTCTTTCTTGATGCAAATTATTTTATATAAATCAATCAGAATATGTTTACATGTTTAACAATGAGTTAAAAATTCTGAGTTTAGGAGATTTTGTATTTAGGTTAGAAAATTTTTGTTTCTGAGTCTGATTTGGAAAACAAGATTTTTAGCAACGAAGTCACGTATCCAAACATCCATCTTCCAAAAATTGTTGTTGTTACCAAAGATTCTTAATACAGATTTCTTTGAATAAGTAATTTCTCACTCATTATTTAAAATGTCACTTTTACCTTGAAGGAGAAAATTAAAAGTCTGCATATGATCCTTTTAAAAATATGTATTAGGTTCCCATGTTATTGACAGTTATTTATTATCACAGGAAAGATAAACAAATTTGAAACTTCACTTAAAAAAAAAAAAGTCATGTTTAAGCCCTACATTTCTTCTAAGTACCACAAGATAACTAACAAATATTTTTATGGTAGAAAAGGTAATTTTTATCTAATACCAGTTATTCTACTATATGTTTAAGATCTCTTGTTTTTATTAAATTATGAGTATGTGACATCCTATAGCACTTTGTACACATCTGGCTTCAATTTCTGTGCTTTGGCTGGGTTCTGAATGATGAAATTTCTTCTCTAAAAGCAAATTTCATTTTTCTGTTGGGCTTTAAAAAATTTATAGCACTTACAGTTTTAAAAATTTTGCTGAAATGGAAATGTGAATGCAATTTAAGAAACTGTTTGTTCTTATTAAAGTTATATAGTTCTAAATAAAATTTCTGTTTTAGGTTCAATTCCAGAAGGTGTCTTAGAGGACATTAAAGGTAAACTAAGTTCCTATTTATGTTCCTTTCTCCTTGGTTTAGGGCATGTGTTTTAAAGTATTTACACAAGTATAAAATACATTAAATTCATAATGTAATATCCTGAAATATTTAACATATAGGCTATGGAATAATATAAATAAAATTTTAAGTTTTCTTCAGATTTATGTAAGCTTTTGTCTTTACGATGTGTTATTGAAGAAACTTCTCAATTGCAGATATGGTATACAGGATTAATAGGGAATTAGTTTCTACAGTATGAAATAACAGTTAAATTGTTTAAGAAGGCCCCAATTTTTTTTTGTTGTGTAGTTTTTTTATTCTAGTTTTTAAAATACATTTTTATAAGGTCAGTCATTTTATTGACTTTAGAAATTCAACATTTGTAGCCAAAGTATATTGGATTCATTTTAATAAGATATATTACTTGTCCTTTGCTAGAGTGCATTTTTATGATATTTAAATTGAGTTTTCTGGTATTTTGATTCACTAAAAGGAAAAGCATTTAAAATATAATTCAGTGTTCTCTAGTACTGAGAGTGTTATGTAAAATTAATATTCTAGAATATTTAATAGAGAATTAACAATAATGGATTTTAGCATTAAATATATCTTGGAGATAATCTGGTATAGTTGGGGTCCTGAAATATGAAATGATTTGTTTAGTGTCTCACAAAAGGTAGAGTTAGAGCTAGGACTGCAAAATAGCTCTTGCTATTTTATATATTGTATTGCTTACTTATACTTACTAAAATTTCTTCAATTATTATAGAGTTTTGTACATGCTTACTGCACTATCTCAAATAATACAGAAATATCTCAGGTTAAATAATAGTTTCCCTTCCTTTTTTCCAGTGCTATCCCCCATGATATAACAGTTAACTATTTGGAGTGTATTTTTCCTTATAGCTTCTTATTTGTGACAGATGCTTAACTTTCCCATTTGTCAGAGAAACACATCATATTGAAATATGGACACCTAGCATTTGTGCAATTGTGGGAAGATAAATACATATTACTATTAGTAAGGACTGAAGATTAATCTTTAAGAAAGCAATCTAGTATATTTATTAAAATTGAAAGTGTGCATCCCAACTAAGAGGGGAATGTTGAATGAAATTTGGTAATTTCATAATAAGGAATACTATGTAGCTATTAGAAAGAAGGAGGTAGTTGTATTGATTTGAAAGGTCCATAATGCAGTAACAGAAAAAGCATATTGAATAATATGCATATTAGAAACCCATTTCTATTAAAACAAGTATGCAACACACATATTCTCACACATTATGTTACTTATGTAATTGCCTAAGTTTTTAAAAATTATTTAAAAATTTTTAAGTATAATTTATTTCCCATTGGCCCTGAGAATGCTCTCTGGCAGTACTTGGCTGCAGCATTTATCCCAAAATAACTCAGAGATTACAGTCCTAACCTTACCCCCAAAGTTTGCCATGAAATATTTGCTTTTATTATTATTATTGTATCACTCTAGTATATTGATAGTCTTTGAAAAGAAATGATGCAAACAAATGATAGCAAGAAGATCTGGAGAGAAACTTGATATTTTTGTGTAGAATGATGTTTTCTACTTTGTGTCATTCCATGCTTTTGAAATTTACCACATACAAAAAAAATGATTAAATATTGATAATTGTATACATTTCTGTTACATTAGGATTAAAGACAAATTCTGTTTAGAAATAACTCCAAGAACAGTTTTTATAATTTATTTTCACATTGAAAACCAGTCAGATTTGCTTCAGCCTCAAAGATTGTGTTTGTGTAAATTAAATTAACTCTGGCAGCAAGCAGTACTTTTTTTCCTAAATGGGAAATAGGTTAAAGAAGGGCACCTTCTTCTGTCAATTATATAATATATTGTAGGCTAGGCATTTAACTTGCTTAGATAGTTCAGAGGACTTAAATAAAATATAAAATATGTAAGTAACTAGAGCACCTAGATTACTATGTAGAAAATTAGCATATTGTAGATTCTTAAATATATTTTGAGTTAGTGAATAAAAATAACTAATATGTAAATATATATTTAACTAACATGCTTTGTAAGTAATTCATTAAATTTTGCGCATTGAACATCAGTTTTGTCTCTACTTAAAAAATGTTTTATTCTTTATTTCTGAAAATAATTTGAAACAGCTTAGAAAAGTTGCTTTGCAATAGAAATAATCTTTAAAAGAATAAATATTCAAAGTGCAAAACAAAAGTGAATATATAGTAGATGGAAAGTGATGGTATTGGGATATGCCAAGACAGAAAAAATAATCATGCCAAAAAACCATAAACTAAGGAGAGCAAAATTTAGTTGGTTTTCAATAATCAAGATTTTAAAAAAAGAATCAGAGATTGATACATAAGATTGGGATAGAGATATAAATCAATCTTATTTTTAAAAAAGTTCTCTTTAGTTAGAATAACTACATTTTATATGCTAAAATTTATTTTTTATTATGGTACACTTTTATAAGGAATATCAAGAAAAATAGTTTCTTGAGAGGTGGTTTTCTAAGAAATGTGGTTTTATGGAAGATGAACACGCAACATGTCATAACTCCTTGGTAAATAGAAAAAGTTTTTTATTCATGAATAAATTCTGATAATCTAATTTAAAACAGGGATAGTTTATAAAATTTGATGAATTGGTGATTAGTATGTTCACTTGAATAACATTGTTTTAACGGAGACATAGATTAACTCAATCACAAACCATAAGTAAACCTCCTTTTTTTTCCTTTAAGTGCGCACTTGCTTTGTAAGTGATCTGAAGCGTGGACTAAAAATCCAAGAAGCAAAATTTAATATTGATGGGAATACTGAGGTAAGTAAAAATAAATGTATATATTTTTTTCAGAGGTACACTTGTATACTTAGCGCTCTTAATATTTATATTTCAGCGTCCCTCACTACCACCAAATGTTGACTACCCATTAGATGGAGAGAAGATTTTACATGTCCTTGGATCAATCAGGTTAGTCCTTAATTTTTATGAGCAAAATAATGAAATAAAATAAATTTATGGTCTTTTAAAATATTTATGTCAGCCTTCAATATTATTATCAACGATTATATGTTTTTCATTAAACCTGATCATTCATGATTAATTTCATTATTCAGTTTTAATTTTACAAAACTTTAAAAATTATTCTTATTCATCAGAGTAATTCAGAATTAATTTAATTTATGAAATTAACCAGATTTTGAGGTGGAAAATAAATTAGGATACTTTAAAACAGGGTTCAGCAGACTTTTTCTGTAAAGGGACAAATGATAAATAGCTTAGGCTTTGTGGGCCATATGGTCTCTCTTGTAACTACTCAGCTCTTCAGTTAGAGTGCAAAATCAGCCATAGATAATATGTAGGTAAGTGAGCCTGGCTCCAGTGAGCTTTTGTTGCAGTAAAACTTTATTTGCAAAAACAATGGGCTGGATTTGGCTTGAAGGGCATAGTTTGCTGAATTCTGTTTTAAAACGTCAGAAAAAATGCATTCTTCCAAATATACTGAATCTTTACAACCAGTTAGTAGTAATTCACCTTTTCATTATTCATTAGATTATTCTAAATGATGATGCAGTTTAAGTTGTTGTTAAAGACTTAACACAATTATATTGACAACAATATAATTTTTGTTTATATCCAAACTTTATAAAATTTGTGTTATAAAAGTTCCGTCTGTAAAATATTAGAAGATACACAGAAAATTATTATGCAAATATTGAAGATCCTATTAGATTTTGAGATAATATAGAGGTTGAGATATTAAAAAGATATGAAAGGATGAACATAAATATACAGATAAAGATGGTAGGTTGAGGGAACAAAAAATGAGAAAGTAACATTTTTTGGTAGTGACTTTTTATCATTTTATCTCGTATAAGTTATATTCGCTAAATTAATACTTAAATTTTTTCCTGATTGTTTAATAGAGCCTAGAATAAAATAAGTGTGTAAGGAAATTCAACTAATATGGCACCTTTTTAATTACATAGTAATGAAGTACATTGGGAATAAAAAAGTCACTACATCTCACTTTCCAAACCCCCATTTATAATTGTTTGCTAACGTGTTTTTCCTACCCAAAATATCTAGTTTCATTGAAACCTTCTAATTAGATACAGTTTAGTTTGGTGGTAAATCAGAAGAAGGGTCATTTAAAGGAAAGGATCATTTTTTAAAAATCATATACTAAACATTTGATTTTAACTTAAAACTTATAAATAAGTATTTATTTGCCAGATTTCTTTCCAAGACCCCTTCTTTAAGGATAACTCTGCTTCTAGAGTTCTAAGTTAAATTTACATAAAAGAGTAATTTATGGCTTATGATTTCCAGAGTTTTTTTTTTTTTTTAAGTATAATGAGAACTTAGTTATTTGTGAATCACTCTTGGTACAGAATTCCTCTAGATATTTTCTTCTAGACTTTTATAGTTGTATTAAACATATAAAAAGACTTTACAATTATTTTGTCTTTCCAAAGCATTCAACACAGTTCATATAGAAAACCCTAATATTCTATTGGTTAAGTAGTAATTTCAGTATCAAATCAACCACTAATAAAAGATTTGGAAAAAGAATACTAATCCTTAGTTACTATTTAACTCACCTGGTAGAAGCAGAAACAAGCAAGCATAGCAGCAAGTAGCTGACTAGCCATGAATGTTCAGAGAACTGCAGACTTCGGTATACTTTACTAATGAAACGGAGAAAGTTAGCAAGTAGGTTGAGTCTCATGAAGAGAATTTTATGTTTTGAAAAGATTCAGAAAAGATTTAAATAGGATGCATGTATGATTCCAGTTTTTTTTTAAATAATAATGTTTATATAGCCATATGTATAGTTACTTTTGCATTGCATTGATCAGGATTCAGTTTGGGTACCAGTTACACAAACATGAAAATAGTGTCTTCAACAGGATAGAAATTTGTGTCTCATTTTTAAGGAGTTTGTAGTAAGATAGTCCCGAGGTGGTAAGATAGCTCCTATTATAGACCCGAACATCTTTCTATCTGTCATCTTTGGGGTATAACCCTGTTCCTTGAGGTCCAGTGTGGTTGCTGGAGTTATAGCCACGATTACATCTGTGTTTCAAGCAAGCAGTCATAGAAAGGGAAAGAAAAGGTGCTTCCTCTTCTTTTCAAGGAAACTTTCTAGAAGTTCCACATACTGCTTCTGCCTCTATCTTATTGCCTGGTACTTAGGTATGTCTAGCTGCAAAAGAGGCTGATAAATAGAGTTTCAAAGATAACATAGAGAGATCCCATGTATTTTTCGCCCACTATCTCCCAGTGGCTATATAACTATAGTACAGTATTAAAACCAGTAAATTGGCATTGGTGTAATGTATAGTTCTGCTTAATTTTATCACAGGTAGTTTTCTGTAATCACTGCCGCTGCAATCAAGATATAGAACTATTCTACTGCTACAAAGATTTTCCTTATGTAAAAATAAGTTTCCTTTAATTTGAGAACAAACAAAAATGGAAAATGGGTATTTTAGTAGGCAACTAATAATGTTTGCCATGTATAGTTTTTAAAAACAAATTATTTGGGGGAGGAAAATGTTTGTGTTTAAACCTGTTGTATTACTACTGATCTGCTTGGTGAATCTTACTGACTTTTACAGAATTCTCCTTTTCTATTAGGTTTAAGGAAGTATAACTGTACAAAATATATGTAAATCTATTATAATAATAGATTATATTATTATGTAATAATAATAGATTACATTATAATAGATATTATAATAATAATTGTAGCTAATACTTAGGGAGTGCTTTCTAGGTGCCAGACACTGTTCTGTTAACTCATGGAATCCTCACCTCAACACCTGTAAGGCAGGTACTATTATTCTCCTTATTTACAAATGCAAACACATGTTTTAATAATTATTCTACATTAACATAATACTAGTACTTAAAATATGTCCATAGAAGTAATGGTATATTCTTCATCATATTCTGTGATGCCAACAAACCACTCTCTGCTTTTAATCTCATCAGAGATTCAGTTGTGGAAATTCTTTTTGAACAAGATAACGAAGAGAAATCAGTGGCCACTTTAATATTGGATTCCCTTATGCAGGTATTTTTATTTTGTAAAATGTTTAAATTTATGACTATAACCCTTTAAAGAAAGTTTTTAAATGTTATTTTCTGTATTTTTATTTTTGCCATTGGTTACATTTTTTAGCTTTTATGTTAAATTTTATAGTTAGTATTACTTTGGCACTAAGATATGGTATCTACAACATTTAAAACGAGGGGTAATAAGTACTATGGACATATCATGCATTTTTTCCATAGCAGTGATATCAGATTTTAGCTTTGTACCTAATGTGGTTTGTAGTTTCATCAGATGCAGGTTTGTGTAGTATTGAATTTTAAATTGCATTGGGTATATGATAACATGTCTCTTTTGTTTAATGACTGTGGAATTATAGAACTCCATGTGAAATACCATCACCTGGGAAGAGAGGCCTTCCCTCAGAGACTTTTCTGAAAAACATAACATCAATGAAGGACTTGAACATTCCTAATTCTTAGAACTGATGTGGAAACATAATTTTTCCAAGAATGTTATCTTCCCACTTGACAACTGTTCTAGATATAATACTGTGAAGATGGCACCTTAGAAAAATTAAGTTTCCACGTTTTCCTCACTGAAAAAGGTATAAAAAGTTACTTCTTCTTATGCTGTTTGCTCAACTTAGTCATTCCATCCTGAAAATGAGAATACTCACATACTACCTCCATATGCCCTGTGGAATTTAAAATTCTATAGTATTAGATTTTAAAATCTTAAAGTTATATATATATATGAGTATCTGGCAATATTATCATGGTGGTTATATTTGCTTCATGAAAAACTCCCTTGGTAAAGAAACTTTGCAGTGGCCCCTTATGTAATACAAATGATCACCTATTTAATTTGTAATGCATAAGCTGTATATTTTCTTAAACCTAGGCAAGCGTTATTTATACAGTTGTGGATAAATCCTTTTTTTCTTTCTCTTTAATAACAGTGTCCAATAGACACCAGGAAGCAACTTGCAGAGAACTTGGTAGTCATAGGTGGCACATCTATGTTGCCAGGATTTCTCCACAGATTACTTGCAGAAATAAGATATTTGGTAGAAAAGCCAAAATACAGAAAAGCACTTGGCACCAAGACATTCCGAATTCATACTCCACCTGCAAAGGCTAATTGTGTGGCCTGGTTGGGAGGTAAGAATTTAGTTTTTAAAATGTAATGATTATATAGTAATTGGTTCCTGAATGGTGTAACTAATGGATATATTAGAATAGATGAGTCAGTGTTCAAAATTGCCCACTTAATAAATAGAACTATTAACTTTCTTTGATCATTGACTTTTCCTTAAATTGTTTATTTTCAGTATTATATACGTATTTGTCTTGGCACTTTGATTTTTTAAAATAAACTTTGCCCAAGTAAAGTTACCCTTATAATAGTGATAGTTGTGTACTTATTCCAGGGATGCTACCATTCCTTAAAACATTTGTTTTAATTACTTCCAAAACTAGTTTGTGAGCCATATAAAAATTGATCTCTTTATAATTATACTTTATTTTGTTATTGAGTTCATTGAGTGTTTTAGAAAATGATAATTTTATTGAAGTAAGGAAATAGCCTAATAAAGAGACTACCTTAAAGAGAAAAGCAGTCATGGGTGTGTATATTTGTATACACTTGGATATTCAGTGATGCAGTTACAGCCAATAGGTATCAGGATCATTCAGAGAGAAAAACAGAGTATTGAGATTTAAATGTTGTATTTCTAGTAAAGTAGAATTTTGTCAGAATGTATTTTGATCTAGGACAATGTATTTAGTTACTAAATTATTTTTAGTAATTATCAAAGACTTTCTTGTTGGCCTTTATGAGGTCTTTGGCATAAATTCTTATATGATGCTTTTTGGATTTTACAGTGCCATTTTATTTATTGACATATAATCTTAGAGCTGTAGCAAAGAAAGCTAAGGGTATTAATTACTGTATTTACACAGAGTTGGAACTATTTCCATCACACTCTACCTGACTTGCTTTTAGAGACAGTAATACTTATCATTTTTACTATAATCTGCTATAGGCTATTTAAGTCTATGGGCTTTAAAAACACAGGAGTTATGGCTTATTTGATTTAAATATAATCTATGAAACAGCTTAACTGAAATTAATTTGAAGAGTATGAACATGCATTGCTGAATTTTACCTGTTTTCTTCTGTTATATAATGAAGTAGATACACATGTACATAAAATTTTCTGGTAAAAGTTTTCATCTTAGCTTTAAAAATATTTTTACCACACAGGAGCTATTTTTGGAGCACTGCAAGACATACTTGGGAGCCGTTCAGTCTCAAAGGAATATTATAATCAGACAGGCCGTATTCCTGATTGGTGTTCTCTTAATAACCCACCTTTGGAAATGATGTTTGATGTTGGAAAAGCTCAGCCACCTCTGATGAAGAGAGCATTTTCCACTGAGAAATAAAAGTTTGAATATATTCAGCTTTGCTTTATTTCAAATATCAGATCAATTACAAACAAACTGTATAAAGTATGTAGGATGCTGTTAGAGATGACTTTTGTGGAAGTAAAAGCATTTATGTAATTACTCTTCGCATTAATATTTAATTGACTTGACTTTTCTCTTGTGTAGCTTATGAAATTTGTTGTAGTTATATCAAAATATAGTAACGCAATTTAGCTTTAGAACTTTGTTACATAGCTCATTTTTCAAAAAGAATAATAACATAATTCACGTAATTTGTCCTGGGCATAAGAAACTCCATTAGTTTCATTATTTTCAGCAATTATTTCATTTAAAGAATGAATAATATTACCATTACCAGTTATTTCAAATATTAATGTAGGCCTGTTTTTTAAAATCTGTCTGTTTTGGTGTTCATGTGTCCATGTTGTAATAATGTGCTTTTCCAGAAATGTAGTTGACTCTTTGGACTGAGAATGTTTGGAAGTATAGTTAAGCATTTGTTAAAGAAAGTGTGGAAATGTACACTTTCTAACTACAGTTTCTTTTATGAACAATTCTACATTTTTAAGAAAAAAGGTATTTCATTTTTATGCAAAGATATTTCATTTTATGTATTTTTATGCAACTGCTTTCGGAACATTTATCATAAAATCTTTCTTCTTTTCATGTGTGCTTTTTATCTTCTCAGGGCAGAGATTCTTTGAATCTCTCGGTCATTGTTTAATTTTAATTTTTGTTTGTTTTTCTTCATTTATTTTTAATGAACTACCTCTTATGAAATTTTGCTTGTTTCATTCTTTCTAGGTACCTTTGAAGATGGTACCTGAAGACAGAGTAGAAATTGACATTTTCTGGACTATATATCCCAAGTCCATTCTTTAGTTTAATAATTTCAATTGTCCTTATCTGGATCCTTCCTAGTTTTACCATATGCTTTATGTATTAAAGATACTAATACCAACTAATACTCGAAAGAGCTTGTTCCTGCCATTAAAAATAGGAAAGGATTGAATTTTTTATATTAGTGTATTATGCATGTTTTACTTTTTAAAATACTTCTAGCTATATTTTGTCACCATGCACTACTATTTTAGTGGCTCAAGTCTAAGACTCATTCAGTATATTTTGACTGTCTGCTATGTACCTAGTGTAGTTTTAGATACCTTAATGGTACAACAGTAAGACATGAACCTTTATCCTTAGGGGTTTTACAGTTTAGAAGCAGATGTGTACACAACCAATGATAAAAACCAGAATGTGATAGGTACCATAAAGAGTATTAGTTTTTTGTTACTGATGTAATTCTGAACAGGGAGTCAAGGAAAACTTCAAGGAGGTTTTTGACCTTGTTCCTGAATAGAATTTAATAATTAAGGATTAGTCTGGGCTATGTGGATCGAATATTCTACATAATATCTTAAAGGATTTGGCATTGAAATGAGGCACTGCTAATTATAATTTAGGACTAGATTATGAGGTACTTGAAAACAATGGTAAGCCAGTGAATAAAACTATGAAAGTTCAATTTTGCCACTCATTTTCCTAATACATTCTTTCTTAAAAGTGAGATTTCTCTGTCTTCTGTTCCTACCACTCGTCCACAGCACCCTTTCTCCCAAAGTAGTGATCTTTCCCATAACCACATTAACTGTAACTCAGGCACTTTGAGTTTTCATCTTGTATTTGTTTCTATACAGGTTTTATCTTCCTTTCTGGAATATAAGCTCCGTAAATAAACAAAGCCACTTTATTTCTTAACTTTGAAACCTAGTGGGGTTGCCAGAAATAGATGTACTATAAATTGTCAATTGTATGGATTTTCTATTAACAGTCTTTTTTTAAATAGTAAACAATTTCTAAAATTCTAGCTTTTGTCAAATTTGGATTATGAGAAGTTTTTTATTCTCGAATAAATAAGAAATGGGATCTCTGACTGAAATAGACCTTTATAGCTAACTATAAGGTGGCATATACCTGGTGGCTGATGTTGAGAAATGGAATCCACTGTTAAGAGATGAATTGTGTGCTCCAGAAAAATATGTTGAAGTCCTAACCCCTACTACACGTAAATGCGACCTTATTTGGAAACAGAGTCTTTGCGAATGTAATCAAATTAAGATGAGATCTTTGGGGTGGGGCCTAATATGACTGGTGCCCTTTTAAGAAGAGGAAAATGCCATGTGCAACAGAGATACACAGGGATGGTAAAACTGAAGGAAAGATTGGAGTTATGCAACTGCAAACTAAGGAACACCCAAGGATTGCCGGTGACACCAGAAAGCTAAGAGAAGCATAGAACAGATTCTTTAAGAGACCCTTTGAGAGGATGACTCTGCCTATGGCTTAATTTCAAACTTCTAGCCTCCTTAACTCTTGAGACAAAAATTTTGGTTGTTTTTTTGCCACCCAGTTTGTGTACTTTGTTATGGCAGCCATAGGAAACTAAGATGCCCTTTTTAATTTACTAGTTCAACACATTTATTGAACATCTGCCAGATGCTAATTTAGGTGTGTGAGATACACCAGTGAGAGAAAAATCCTGCCTTTGTGGACCTACATTCCAAGAGGGTAGGTAAGAGTAAAGAGACATAATGTTACCTTCTATGGGAAAAATAGGATAAAATGGATGGTGGTGTAGTTGCCAATCAGAATAGGGTGATTAGGGTTTGGCTCACTTCTTAGTGATTTTAAAAAAAAGACAAATCAGGCAAGTGTGATGTAATAAAGAATATATTTGGTCTCTACTCTGATTCAGTTTCTAAAACCCTTATAATTTCCTGAATGTTAGGGGTACTAGGAGCATCGTATTCAGCGTTCCTAAATCTCTTGGAATTTCCTGGGTAATAGGAGTGTCTTTTGTTCTATTGAGGCAACTTTTGGTGGGCTCCTGAGTATCTTCAGGATAAGGGCTAGTCACCAGAAAAACCAAGCCCTGATTAGCAGCTTAGAACTTTCAGCCCTACCCTACGTCATCCAGGGATAGGAGAGCGGCTAGAGACTGAGTTAATCTATCATACTACCTGGTGAAGCCTTCGAAAAATCCCTAAACTACAGATTTCAGAGAGCTTTTATGATGGTTAATGCATCCAGGTGCTAGGAGGTGGCATTACAGAAGACAAGAGGGCATGGAAGGTATAGCATGCATAGGTATAGCAATGCTCCTTAGGCATTGCTTATCTTTGGCGTTGCTTATCTTGGGCACTGCTTATCTTCATGAGTTATGTCCTTTATAATAAACTAGAAATAGTAAACTTTTCCTCAATTCTGTCAGCTGTTCTAGGGAATTATCAAACTTGAGGAAAGAGTTTGTGGGAAACTACGATTGACAGTCGATTTATAGTGGGTTAGTCAGAAGGGCTGAAGGCCTAGGACTTGGGATTGACATCTCACAGAACATCCACTTCAGACAAGTTGGTCACTCTCCAACTCAGAATACCAAACGTCTTACTGAGTGGCTGTTACTTTGCTAATTTCAGCTTTATACTTCCTTTAATCTGCTCTCCTTATAGATAAGATTTATTAGTCAAAGAATTGCCTTGACTTCTGAGAACACCCAATCCTGAAGGAGCCCTCACTTCTTGGACCCTACCCCCAATTACTCAAAGCCCAAATCCTATAGTAGGTCTTTGTATCACCCTCTTACTGAGACATCCCACAGTTCTGTGCTACAATGAGTAATACATCAAAATTGTTAATCTATAAGTGATTTTTTGGTATGGCTGAAGGGCACTGACATAGTTAAGAGGTGTGAGGAGAGGTATGGTAAAGGTAGGTGACTGGGTGACTTGCTCTAAAGGGGAACAGAGAAATAGAATGGTAGCGTGCCTGGAAAATTTTTGTTTGTTTGTTTTAAGATAGAAAAATAATAGCATGCTTGCATGTTAAAGAAAACAAGAGAAAAATTGGTAGTTTAGAAGGAGGGAAGCTGGTGGATAACAGAGGTATAGGAACTAGTGCTTTAGATAGGGTTGGCTTTAGGTATAGCATGCATAGTTCACCTATGTGTTCTGGTGAGTGGGATCCCGGGACGTGCCTTGATGTGGTGGTACCGGTGTGTGTGGATGTTCTCTTTCTGATTAATCCAAAATTCTCAGTGAAGAAGGAAGAAGGCAAAAATCCTGCCTTCCGCAAATATTTAATTGCCCACCGAATTTCCACATTTCAGTTCGTGTTCCTGTTTCAGCCTCATCTTTACCAGAATATTAACTTCCTCATAGCTATCCAATTGGATGGATCGATCCAAATGTAGTCCTACGAACCATGGGAGAAAACTTGGTGTATATTCTATTCTGGTTGTATAGATCTGACACAGAAAGAAAGAAACATTTCTCAATGTATATTCTCCACGGAATATTTCGCTACCTACCCGCTATCCTAGGGCAAGCCCTACAATGCAAGTGAGAAAAAGTAAAATAAAAAAGGAAGACACATTTTCTCCGAAATCCTCCAGCCTCCCCAGCTGCTCTTCCATAGGATCTCTTAAGTTTGGGGAAGAGCTGCCAAAATCGGGGATCATATTTTGTTTTGATAATAGCAAAAATTGCTCTCTACCAGCAACTATGCAATTTAACACGGAGAACGAGTCTCAACTTTAAACACTAGCCTTTCAATTTCCTCTGCTTTTAATGAAGAGGTTGGGAAGGGAGTACAGAAAGGAAGAGGAACACATGCTTTTAAGTGCGAAAGCGTAGTTTGAGACTTGTTTACAAAATGAAATCCTTCTTCCAAAGATCTGGTTAATATTAAAATTGTTTAAATTAATGCGGTTTAAAGAACTCTCCTTAGAAATACTTCGGAAAAACCTTAAAACATGATTTCTTCAGAAAACAAAAATTGTTGCTTTCTGCGCCCAACGTGGGGCTCGAACCCACGACCCTGGGATTAAGAGTCCCATGCTCTACCGACTGAGCTAGCCGGGCACCTGCGTGACAAGGCCGGTTTCCTATATCTTGATGATTGTTCAGCTATATGAGGTTTTTAACATTTAATTGTATTTAAATAATTTCTATTGTGTGTATATCACTGAAAACATGCAAAAATTTATCATTACAAAGTCACTGAATCAGCTCTGACGTGTTTTAAAATACTGCCCAATTCGTTATCTTCTTTAAAAAACACTAATGAAGGCTAGCCACCTTCTATCAAATGGCATTCTGGGTTCCCATAATTTAGGGGGCAAATTAAAGAACAACATTCAACCTAAGAGATTAGCTACACTGAAGAACAGCAGAAGGTAGCTATTTTCCTTTAATATAATCTAGTCAAGGAACGTTAAATTGAGGAAGAGGATTCTAGTTCGATTAAAATAGGGCCTCTCTGATCTAAAGCCAAACCACCCTGTACTTGCCTGGTCTCGTCTGATCTCCCAAGTTAGTAGTTGGATGGGTGACCACCTAGGAATATCAGGTGCTGTAGCCATTAAAAATTAAATAAAATAATAATAATAATAATAATAATAATAATAATAATAATAATGCCTCTTTCAGGTAACTGCCTGACAATTAAGAGGACGGACCCTCAGGGTAATTACCATCCAGCTCAAATGACAGAAGATAGGCGGAAAGGATTATAGAGTCATTGACTCTAATGGTAAAGAATGTTAATTCTAAGAGGAAAAAAGAAAAACTGATTTTGATCCAATTGTGACTAGCTGAGACAGTTATTTCCCAAATTAAAGCGGCCTAGAGACATGACAATTTTGGATATGCTTTTGCTGCAACGGGTATAATTGAGAGAATTGCCAAAATCTAAAAAAAAGCCTGTATATTTGAAAACAGTATGTTAATTTTCTGATTTCCATAATTATACAGTCACTATATAAAATGTTTTGAGGGAAACACACACTTCAGTATTTAGTATTTTAAGAAAATGCTAATAAGAGTATAATCAGATTAAGTCTAAACCACTACAAAATCTGGTCCCATATCCACATCTCTGATTTCACTTCCTCTCACTCTCCCCTGCTTAATCACCATGACAGGCTACACTGAGCTTACGGTTCCTATAACATTCCAAGTTCATATTCCGATAATGATCCAAAAAGTTCGGTTTAAATATCACCCATGCAGAAAGTCTAAGCATCTAAGCACCAGGCCTGAAGTTCAAACCTCTGGGTGTCTCTTCTACCTTATCACAAGGTCCAACTATTTTGCCTATTTATTCTTTGTTGGGTATTTCTTCCCATTGAATGTAAACTCCATGAGGGATGGAGTAATGTCTACTTCACCGTTTTATCACCAGTGTTAAGCAGAGTACTGAGTCATATTAGACCTCAATATATATCTTTAATTAGTCCTATCTTTAATTCTACTAAATAGTTATATTCTTTAAAAAAGTACTGCTTCTGTAAAATTCCTGAGGTCAAAGGCGAAACTCTTTGAGTGCAACTTCCTTCCTTGTGAGTATAGGTGGGTGAAAGAGATGCCCTCATATTACTGAGTCAGAACCTGGCTGCCAAGTGTAGAGGGAGACCTCTCCTTTACTGCTTTCTCTTGGTCTTGGTAAGAAAATCCTTCCGCTTTGCTCTAAGAAAGAATAATGTAGCAAAATAAACGGGTAATAAACAACGTAAATCATTCCTAGGAAATGGAAAGGAACAGGTTCTCAGACAATACAGCTCAAAACAGCTCAGCCACACTGAGTGCCGAAACTGAAGAGGTGAGATTCCTCTCCTTTTCCCAAACTCCACCTCCATTGCATCTGCCTATGCACGTCGCCCGCCAGGTTCCACTCCTCCTTCTCCCACAATCCTCTGTTCACCCGGCTAAAGACTGAGGAACGAGCTACAGAGAAAGCTATTGGTTGAAAGAGCAGCCAATGAGAAAGTCTATTACTAGTTTGCGTCCTGCGGTGTAGGAGGTGCGCTTTAGGCCCTGAAGCACTGCGCGTTCTGCTTGTTTTAGCAGCATGAGCTCAATCGGTACCGGGGTGAGTTCTTATTTTTCAGTGCGATAGTCCAGTGTAAAGATTAGCGTTGGAGGGAAGTTGGACAGACCACTTGGGGTACATCAGTTCTGGGTGCGTTGGGACTGCCTTCGGCCAAGTGGGCCCCTTCTAGTTGTGTGGTGAACGGCCGTCTTTCCTACGCTAATTTTTAGGCCTGTTTGCGGTGACGGTGACCTGAAGCTTTTAAGTTCTGGTGTAGCGGGCTTGGCGCGCAGCGGTAATATTTGGAGCGGCTTTGGATTGCTGAGTCACTTTCTTCAGCATCTTAGGGAAACCGAAAGTGGAAACTCGTGGGGCCTGAAATAGTGTATAAAGGGTTTGGATGTCAGTCCCTTCTGAGAACCACTGAGGCAAGGCGTGTTGAGGTTCCAAGGTTTGAGACGCTACTCTTCATGGACAGCCTTTGCAATTCCTAGGGTGCTGCTGACTCACGAGGCCTTCTCTATCGTCCCTTCGAGTGTAGTGATCGACCGTTCCATAGGACTCCTTGGAAACCCTGTCGGGACAATAAAAAAAATTGATAAGCGAAATCTGAAAAATCCTTTCATTTTTCCTTTGTCCCAGTTTTTCCTGTACAAATTCTTAATAGCACATTACCGTAAACATTGAAATGATTAGCTAGAGACGTAGCCACTTCTGACTTATTAGACAAGTCTGTTGAGGATTTTGAAGTTGGACTTGTTAACTTGTACGGTTTACTACCTTTGTTAAATGTACTGCATGTAAACAGTCTTTTGCTTACTCCCCGTATGTATTTCTCCATATAGAAAATATAATTTTGTTTAGAAATATTTATTGGTTGTTTGCAGTAGAAACATTGAATAATGGGTTTCTTAGCCCATCTATAGCTACAGTTCACAAGATGTGATACTCAGCTTTAAACCCAAATACTAGTTTTTCGAGTTTGATAATAGGCAACTTATGTTTGGAATGGTTTAATCCATTCGGTTATGAGATGCTCAGGTTATGTCATACTTTTTTAGTAGTAGTAATTGCTTAATAATGCATGTTGTAGCAAAAATTGACTTTGCACCTACATTAAGAACACCTTTGATTGATAGTATTTCATTCTACAAACGTTTTAAAAATATTTGATGCTATAACCGTGTGAGATATTTTGGTATTACAGTGGTAGAATTAAGGATCTCAGATCAGGAAACTGAAACTAAGGAAGCACTATGGTTGAAGGCTTATCTCCTATTTTCATGACTGAAACTAAGGAAGCACTATGGTTGAAGGCTTATCTTCTATTTTCATTTCTTCCAAGAATTCCAGATATAAAGACTTCTCTACTTGACATTTTTCTCCACTTGATGAATAGGCATTTTAAACTACATGTCCTAAGTAGAGCTCTGGGTTTTCTCCTTCCCTTGCCATTTTGCATTTCCTATAATTTTTAATTTTCAGTGAATGGTCCAGTTCTAGTTGCTCAAATGAAAAAAATCTATGATTAATCTTTCAATTTTTACCTTACTCTTACAGCCAATCCATTAACAAATTTTTCTTTGACTCTCAAAGATAATGCTTTCCATCTCTTATTCTTTAGTCTAAGCCACCACCTTTGAGAAACCTGATGTTTCCATTCTTGTTCCCTCAACAGTTCATTTTCCACATGAATGGTGTTATTTAAAAAAAATCCTATCACCCCCTGTTTAAATTTCAGAGACTTAACTATTGCATTTAGAATAAATGATAAACTTCCTATTCCATCCTAGAAGAGTCAACATAGTTTGGCTCTTACATGTCTGATATAGTTTTCTATCATTTATAGTACTCAAGACACAGTGGCTTTATTTCTTTTCCCTGATAGTGTGAAGATTATGTCTGCCTTAAGATCTTTATGCCAAATGCCACGATGGCTCTTCTGTATCCTAAATGGCTAGTTACTTAGTCTAAATAAATATAACTGCCCCAGCAATGCCTTTCCTGAGCAGGTAATCTGTAGTAGTCCCTCAGACTATTACTTCACTCTGTTTTATTTTCATTATGTCCTTTTTCTAGTTTATTGTTGTATCACCGGCATCTAACTTTGTGCCTGATCTGATTTGAAGATGAAGGACTTCAAGAATATTCTTTATTTTTCCGTATAGTGACTAACATATGTTCATTAAATGTTTAAATGCTAAATGATTTGTGTAATGTCCTTCAGTTTGTTAGTGACACAGCTATGAATTAAAATATTATGATTCCAATGTTTTTTCTTCTATACCATAGTAATTTTTTTTTTTAATGAGCTTTGTGTTTTGTGTGAAAAACTTGTGTCTAGGACTTTTATCTGTCGCTTTTCAATAGCAGAAATCTAAAGTGTATAAATTTTCCATTAGTACTGTTGCTCCTCTGACATGCTAAAGCAAAACCTTTGAGATTTAATACACTTTTCTGATGTGTAAGCCATTTAGAAAAAATTCTAAGATTATTACTACCAAAGATACATTATTTTAGGCTTACTGTTGCCTTTTTTCGCCTAGTATGACCTGTCAGCTTCCACATTCTCTCCTGATGGAAGAGTTTTTCAAGTTGAGTATGCGATGAAAGCTGTGGAAAATAGTAGGTAAGAAACATTGTTTTACTTGAAATTGGCATGTTTTAACCAGTTATTAAATAGCTCCTTTTCTATATTTTTGGTAATTAGCCTTTGTTATGTTACTTTGGTGTAAAATAATATGTGCCCTAAAATTTCAATTTATTAGTCATTTCTTTATCTCTTTTTAGGCCACATCTTTTCATTAGCCTCAGTCCTATATTTCCAATTGATTCCAGGAATATCTACTTGGACATTTTACCATGGCTCAAATATAGTGCATAAAACGAAATTCATTGTCATCTTTGCTGGCCCATTTCCCTTTTTCAAATTCATGGGTTATATCATTGTTTTCCTTGGCCATATATTGATTGCCTTAAGAGTCTAGCATATAAACTAATAGATAGAAAACATTTAATCATTTAATTAAATAATTTGATTTGATTTCTTCCTGCATTGAAAGATGATAAATTCTTTTAAAGAAAAATTTAATCTTAGGAATTGAAATCAAATATTTTTGAATCTCTGTTAAGTATAGGAACTACCTATACTTAATGACATGTTAATGCTTAAAAGCACTTTATTAAAATATGTATATCATGATCATAATTTTATAAAAGTATACCCCAGAAGATAATATACAAAAATTTAAATTATAATCTTCCCCTTTAACCTCATTGAGGAGTCAGAATATGAAAGGAAAATTGTACAATGTAACTATAAGGGCTAGATTGTTTAGAATAAAAGTGTACATAACATTTTGGGGTTAGGATCCTTTTACTGAGGACCTCAAAGAGCATTTTTTATGTAGGCCCTAGGTTCTGCCAACATTTACCATGACCCTAGAGAGCTCTTATTTATGCAGGTTATTTATTCTGTTAATGTTTAACCATGTTAGATTTTAAAACAAAATAATTTATTAAGAGTAATAATAAACAACTGCATATTAACATTAATAATTTAACATTAAAAATGTTTAACATTGATAATTTTTTAATGAAAAATAACTTTTCCAAAATCTAAAAAATATCATGAGAAGAGTGGTGTTGTAAATCTCAGTAGTTAATTGAAGCTTAATAGAAGACAGATTCTCATGTCTGCTTCTGCTTCAATATGCTGTTACTTTTAATAAAGCACATGAAGCAAATCAGGCTTCATACAGATATGTAGCTGGAAAAATAAATACTTTAATAGCCTTTTTAGGTATTTATAGATGTTCTATGATTACACACCAAAACTAGACAAATGGTAATTTCTTACAGGTTAGTTGCAGTGTGGTATCTAAAAACTTAACAATAAACTTTTTCTTCTTTTAAATTAAAATCTGTTGGGCTGTCTTGCACTTTGGGTGTTTTACCTATGCATGATTTGCAATATTATGAATTGGTCATTTGGAAACTGTTCGTTCACTGAGTTATAACAAATCTTCCAAATTTGACATGCTTAGTTATAAACTGTCAAATATCACACTTGTTAATATTACCATGACTATGATAATAAAATTTTTTAAGTATTAGGAAACAGTCAAGCTCACATTGGTGAATATATTTTCTAAAATTCTATTTTATGCTTGAAAACATGAATTTTATCACGGGCAACAAAATACTGTCAGTTGTTTTCCTTGAAGTGATGATTTCACTTGTTCATTTTAGAAAAAAAAAAAAAGAAAACATCTGCCAAATACTGAAGTTTAAATAAGCAGTTTTACCAGTGCTTGTTCCTTTAGGCAACCATCATATTTTGTTTTACAGCAGAAGTTGTTTGAGTACCTTCCACTTCAGTATGATAATAAAAAGATAGGAACTTAAGGGTTGTCATCTAATAAAATTAATTACTGCTTTATCAAGGATATTCTTAAAGTAAAAGTGGCTATTTTTGAACTGTGATAGCCTAGCAGTGAAAAATGTAATAATAGTTTACTGCTACCATTTATTGTTACTGCGTTGATTTGTGTTAAAATGCCAGCCGTTTTATCCTGTGCTACTGTGCCATCAATGCAAATGACTACACAGTGGAAAAGGCAAATGATGTCTTTATATTTTTATGACAATAATTTTGACCTCATAGACCCCTGACGAGAGTCTCATGGATTCCCAGGGATTTCACAGACCACCCTTTGAGGACTTTTAGTTCAGAATAAAGAACATTTTAGATTTTGAACAATGAGGAAGATAATAACTTGGAATAATTAGGAAAGGCTACCTGAGGCTATAGAGTTTAAGTGAATCTGCAAGAGCTTGTAGTAATTTATTTAAATATGCAGTGGTGAGGAGGAAGTGTATTCTAGTACCCATGATAACCTCCATAAAATCATAAAAGCAAAACAAACGTGTTTGAGGGATGACAGTGAGGCTGAATTCAGTGGAGCACAGGATTTATAATAGGAAATAAGCTAGATGGACTTGGTAGATTCTCAGTATTTTTGAAAGGTGGGCCAAGAAATTTAAACTTAAAAGGAGAGCCATTGAAAATACCTGAAGAATGGGGAAGGAGTGTCTGAAATTCTTTGCAAAATGTATATGTCACTCTTTCACTTTCTGGTTGTTTCTGATCAGAATTCCCTTTATTAAAAAAATTAGAAAAACAAAGTAATGTATTTTCATCTTGAAATGGCAATATATTTTCTCCATATTTTACTTGAGGTTATTTTAGCATCTATTATTTTACATTTGTACATAGCATATATTTTGTTTTATATACTTATTAGAAGCAGTACATGGATGTTACAGAAAAGGCAAACGAGCAAAAGATAGAAAAAGATTTATAATCTCTCTACCCAGATTAGTCACTGCTAACTTTTTAGTTTGTGTATAGCCTTTTGTTCTGTGCATATTGTGAACCATTTTTAATGGACAATAGTTAGTCAACATTTGTTAAAATACAGCTGTCATATGGCAGGCACTATGCCATTTTGTACATATTTTGTTGGCATCTTTTTTCACTTATGTATTAAATCTTTTTATGTGATAATATGGTAGAAATTTTTTATTGGTCATATGTTCATTTGCATGGATCTAATTTACCAGACTTTAGGATGTTTCCCATTTCTAGTTTTAAGGTGTATTTGTTTTAAAATACTTGACATGCTTTTAAAAAAATAATTGCTACCTATTTTTGTCTTTTTAAAACTTGTTTATAAAGTTTATTTTCATGAAAAAAATTTGTCTTCTCTTTGTTTCAGTACAGCTATTGGAATCAGATGTAAAGATGGTGTTGTCTTTGGGGTAGAAAAATTAGTCCTTTCTAAACTTTATGAAGAAGGTTCCAACAAACGACTTTTTAATGTTGATCGGCATGTTGGAATGGTAAGGTTACATTTTTAAATGTTCTTTTTTTGCCTTGTCCAATTTCTTGTGGTATAATTAATTGGTATGTATTAAAATGTGTTATAAGAACCCATTTATTACTTTAGCATTGAGGCAGAAACAGATCAGAGAGCAGCCAGAAGTAATGACAGCGTTACTAGTTTGTGAACAGTTTACTATCTAAAAGAAAGGTAGCATTCTCATAACTTGACTGGAGATAGTTACAAAAACCAGGTTGCCTTAAGAAAAGGAGGAGGGCAGAGATTACCAGTGAAGGCAATTGCTTGAGACAAAGAATCTTTAGCTTTTTGTATCCCTTGTGGGTTTTACTGTTGTACTGAAAGTATTAACAGAAGATACCTTTATAGTAAGGTGGAGCAGCAGGAAGGATGGTTAATGAAAGGAAAAATGAACTTATACATTTTAATAGCTTCATAGGCATCACTGTATATATTTCATGCAGCTGGTATCTTGAATGACTGCTTTGCACAATTACACGCCACCATTACATTACTGGTGTATACTGAAGTTATCCTATATGGATGTCAGACTCTTCAGTTAGAACATCAATCTAAAGAAGAAGTGATTGTAACCCTGCTTACTGAAAAGCATAGGAAAAAGAGAAAACCGTGTGCAATGTACTATGCTGGAGATTCTTTACGTAGTCTTGGTTAATCCTGACAACCCAGTGGAATTAGTATTAATCTCATTTTACTAAGAATACACTTTAGTGTATTTTTTTGGGGAAAAAAGTGCTTATAGGCACTTATAGAAAAATTGTCCTAAAATACTCAAATTTGTCTCATTTATTATTTAAAGTCAGGAAACTGGATGGCTTTCCTTATAGCCAGAAATTGGCAAAACATTACACATTGAAGAGAGTTGGAAACAATTAAGGATTATTGTTTTGTTTCCACAATTGTCATCTTCAAGTGATTTGAGAATTCCTGGACTTCACAATAAGCTTTCTCCAATCAATAGAAGATTTAAATGGTGAAATTGTTCTAGTTTCCTCTAGTTACACTAGAGTGGTAACAGTGCCTACCTCATAAAGTTGTTGCAAGGTTAAGAATAATTATGTAAAATGCTTAGCATGTAATTAATGAGTGTACAATACATGTTAGGAATTTTCATCATTGTTACTCTTAGTTGGTAGCAGTAGGATAAAAGGCTATTAAAAATTCTGATAACACTTTTAAAATTTTGCAAATCTCTTAAGTGAGTGGTTCCCAGGCTTTCTTGGTTCCTAGTACCTGTGTTTCAGTAATTCTTTTCTTATTGCTTCCTTGGGCCAAAAGAAATACCCAGTGGTTCTATTCGTTATGTATTTAGGTCCAAACAACTTAGTGGCTATGTCCTAAAACCTTAGTAGCTGTAAAAAAAAAAGAAAAAGAAAAAAAAAAAAGAAAAGAAAAAAAAAACCACACACAGAGTGAAAACAAAGTATTTTTATTTTTAAACAACCACAATTACTAATTTGTCCTGCATAACTTCTTAAACTTTGAAGATTATATGCCGCCCCTTTCATTTTCTGCACTTCATTGATTTTTGCTTAGTATTTTTTTTTATAACAAGATCCCAGCTTTTCTGTGATACGACGGTATTGAAAGGAATGTAGAATGATTTAATATAGAAACTGAACTACATCAACAAGAGTTTCCCCCAAATGTAATGTCCCACAACTCTGAGTTCACTACAGTGTCCTAGGATATCTCAGTACATAGTTTGGTAACTGCATTTTTAAGCCTTCAATCTTGGAAGATATGTGGTTTGTCATTGCAGTTTATTAGAAGGCTGAAAGAGATTTGAGGTTATGCCATTTAGACCAAAACTTTAAATAACTTTTGAACATAGAATTGCTTTAAATAAAGATCAATCCTTACCAAGACCAATAGTTTCATTCTTTTATTCTTTATAATAAAGTGGTAAGTAGAGAGATGTTGAGAATTAATTATATAAATATTTCTTCTGAATGTGATAATTGGACGAAGCAGTGAAGTCACAGGTGGTAAATTTCAAAATCGTAATCCCATACCTAAGCATTAAAATCCGAGAATGCCTTATAAAAACCTTTAAGCCCCCCAAAAAACACCTTATTTCTAATGGTGGTGCTTGTCAAAAAAATATTAAATAAGCCTACAATAATTACATACATTCCTTGATTTACAATAGGTTATCTATTAAGTTGGTACTTATTTTCTTGCAGGCAGTAGCAGGTTTGTTGGCAGATGCTCGTTCTTTAGCTGACATTGCAAGAGAAGAAGCTTCCAACTTCAGATCTAACTTTGGCTATAACATTCCACTAAAAGTAAGTTGACAACATGTTGAGGAGCCTTTTGAACAGTAATAGAAGTTTATTAATAAGCCATTCTGTTTCCCTCCCCCTTCCCCATAGCATCTTGCAGACAGAGTGGCCATGTATGTACATGCGTATACACTCTACAGTGCTGTTAGACCTTTTGGCTGCAGGTATGAAATATTTGAGATATTCAGTGAGATCTGTACTGTAAGTATGTTTTCGCTAGCATTGTAGCCTTTTATACACTTAAAAATATGAATTATTACTAAGAGTATTAGTGAAATGATTAAATAAAACTACATAAAAACTTTGAATTGTGAAAAACATACAGATTTAAACTGATGATAAAACATAAAACTCATAGTAATAACTTTAATTTGGTTATGATAAATTCTCTGGAGGATGGTGGTCTGGTCTAAAGATATAAATTTCCAGTTATAAATAAGTAGTTAGGGATGTAATGTACAATATGACAAGTATAGTTAACACTGCTGCATGATAACACTGCTTTAGGATAAAGTTAACAGGGTAGAGGCTAAGAGTTTTCATCATGGGACATTTTTTTTTTTCTTGTATTTATAGGAGATGATGGGTGTTAACTAAAATTACTGTTAAACATTTTACATTATATATAAATCAAACTCGCATGTTGTATGTGTAAAACTTATACAACTATATGTCAATTATTTCTTAGTAAAACTAGAAAAAAAAATTCTCAGGTGTAGACCCTGACATTCTCAGGAAACTATAAACTGGTAATTCCTGTTGTCATTTTTAGGTAGCCAACTATACTGACACCTCAGTTTTCTTATTAATTTCCATATGTATACTTTTAGCATACTGTATGCTCTTAAATGGTAGTTTTTCAGCAGTCAGTAATGAATCCATACAAAATTACATTCCAAGTTCCTGTTAGTTTTTTATTGTTAAGGTAAAATCCTGTTATTTTTTTTTGGAGAAAAGCTGAATTCAGTTGCATCAAGACCTAGAAACATGTAAACATTTAAATATGGGTTCTCAGAGGAGATCTATCATGACTGTAGATTTTCCTTAAATAAAAAGATATAAAATAAAAAAAATCAGTCATGTTTAGTCATAATAAAACATTTATTTTTTATTAACATCTGAGTGCATGCCACTGTTAATGACTGTAGGAAGTTTATTAGTTGTAGTTCTACCTTTGAGTTGCTTATACTTATCATTTAAATTACTAAAGACAGATTAGAGAAAACCTGAATTTTATTCTACTGGCAATAGTTTAGACATGTGGATATTTTTTATATTCTTAAGTCTCACTTAAATTACATTATGAAACACTTTCAGACTTCAGAGTATATCTCTTTTTTAACATATCAGCTGAGCTCTGAATTCATCAGTTCTCAGTTTTTAAAGGAGAATAGTAGAGAGAAAACGTTTTCATAAACATTTATTGAGCATACAGTATGAGTCAATCATAGATGGGGGGCACAAAGATGAGTAATTTTAGAGGTGATATAATGAAGGCATGTTCGTACTGAGTATAGTGGGGCATCTTTTAGGGAACTGCCTCTTTCCGGAGAGTTGGCAAGGAAAGTATGTGTGAGGTGTAGGGGAACTGATAAGGGTATTTAAAGCAAGGGGACTGGAATGAAACTACATGGGCATTTCAAGTAATGCAGTAGTAGTCAAGTATACTTGGTGTATAGACTAAGAGGTTTATATGATATTGAAGATGTGGGAAGGGGCCAGTTCATACAGAAGTTTGCTGCATACTAAGGAAACATTGAAGGACATTAAAATAATGATAGTTATATATTCTGAAAGTCCCATGGCCAAGTGGAAGATGAAAGAGAATGATAGTAAGGGTGGGAACTGGACAGTGGCTGTTATGATATTTTGTACATGAAAATGATATATAAGATAGGGCTGGTTTCTACTTCTAAGGGAAAGAAAATGTCAGTTACAGAAAATCAGTAGTTCATATGATTATTTAATAGACTTTTTAATTTGTTGAGCATATAAAAATGCATTGAAACAATGTTTTATTGTAGGAAAAAAACTGGAGGAATTTGAGGGAATAGCCAAAAAAGAATGAAGGATGGAGCAAGAGTTTGAGGTAGATTCAGTGTACTGACATCAAGAATTTTGTCATCTTGGCTTAGTTTGTGCCTTTACTTATTGGGCTCTCTCATTAGTTTTCCATCTATCATTATTCCTTTGCCTACACTGTTATCCTCCCAGGAAAGTTTCATCAGAAAGTTTAATGCTAAGCAAACAAAGCCACATGAATTTTGAATGATTTAAAGAATGTACTAGTTTTTGTTGAAACTACTTTCAAAATCTTGAATGAGTTATATGTATATTAGTGGTTTATTATAGAAAGTGTAATTGCATTTTTATTACTGTTTTAAAAATACTTTTATGGTATTAAGAACTGATTTAAACTATTTACTTTTATGCAGTTTCATGTTAGGATCTTACAGTGTGAATGATGGTGCACAACTCTACATGATTGACCCATCAGGTGTTTCATATGTGAGTAATTTTGAATCATGAAATTCTATTTCTAGTTTAATGATATCTTACCAGCACTTAAATCATATATTGGATTATATGAAGGTTCTTTGAAAGTCATTCAAGGAAAACAACTTTTTGTTTTATCATTAATAACAATAACCTGTGGATATGAGGCAGAGGAAAAATTAGTGGCTGTCATTATGCTGTTTATTGGAACTGCATAGTAAACATAACATTTGTGAATATGTGATATTTCCTTTACTACTATATTAGCAATGTCTTAAAACTGGGTATATTTCTTTTTAAAAAAGGATTTTATTTTTTTTAGGTGAGGCAACTCTTGGTTGACTTCACAGACTGCAAAGACCTTGTCAGCTTTCAATACCTTATTTTTTTACTTTTTTACACCTGCAGTACCTGGTCTTCCTAGGTGATCTCCCATCTAAGTACTAACTAGGCCTGACACTGCTTAGCTACCAAAAGCAGACAGGATTGGGCTTGTTCAGGGTTCTTTTTAAAAATGATTTTAAATGGGATTTCTTGGACCTTTTCTAATTACCTTTTCTTACCTATCTTGAGATTTTTATGGTTTTTACTAATTGAAAAAATGAAGGCTTTATATTTTGTCATGTACAAGTATAAATGGGCATCCTTAATTTAAAAAATAACCTTTATAATATAAATAATGAAGATGGTTTAAGAGTATAGAACTATTAGAAATATTTCTCAGAAATAACTTCATTTTCATTGTTACAGTGCTAAAAAGTTTTTTCATTCTTACCCTCAAAAATGTTTGTAGTTAATGAAGCATATATAATGATATTTTTCTCTGGATATATCCAGACTATTTTAGAATTAAATTTGGTATTTTAATTTTTTTGAGCCCCTGTTAATTAGAATATGTTTGACTGTATTTCTCCATACTTGATTTTGAAAGTCATTTAACATCTTTCATTAACCTTTAAATAGAAATACTCATTAATGTTTTATGATAGTATGTTAATTGAATAATAAATATTTTTGGTGTATTTTTTTTAAATAGGGTTATTGGGGCTGTGCTATCGGCAAAGCCAGGCAAGCTGCAAAGACAGAAATAGAAAAGCTTCAGGTAATATATACTTATATATACTTAATGCTTGAATTTATGCTATAAGGTTATCTTCATATAGTGAAGTTTTATCACTACAAACTAAACCTTTAGTCCAAGGATACAGTGTCGTTCATTGTTGAACTGAGCTTAATGTAGCTGTTCAGTGGTTGAATAGGAAAGGTTGTAACATATTACCTACATAGTTGTGTCATGGATCCCTTTATGATTTTGATGGCTGCCTATTATATAAAAGTCCTTACTCCAGAAAAGTACGAATTATGTAATTTCACAAAATCCTTTCAGCCCATTCATGAAGCCTTGTGAACCATAGGTTGAGAATTTGGGTGTTTTATATCATTTCTTCCTTCTCTGGAACATAGGTTTGGTCTGTGGAAGTCTTACATGAGGAGTCTGACTGCTCCAGTGCTTCTCTTTCTTTGTTCCTACCTACATAAAGTCATGAAAGAAACACTGCCCTGTTCCAATTACCTACTTTTTCTTTGCCTCAAAGCCAGAAATTCAGCTATTAGTGTAAAAAAGTGTTTTTTAAAGTTTACTGGTTTTCTTTTTGGCCAAATTGATCAACTTAATATTTAAAGTTATCTATGAACTCCTTATTGCTTATAAGAAACTTCCCTAAAAGGTAGGCATATGATATATTGGTATTTTGGTAAATTACAATGAGAAAAAATTCACATAATTTATGCTATACTGGAACCGTGCTCAACTGCTCATTCATCTTATTAAGGTCAGGCTCTATAACTCATCTTTTTAAGTGCTTGGAATTTAATGCCAAGTTCTAGACCTATAAAGCTAATTACATGTTTTTTGTTTTAATAAAATTGACAAAAGGACCTTAGTATATCCCTTAACCCATGCACAACCCTGGGTTAAACATGGTGGCTCGAATCATTGAATTATGTTGGTTATGAACAGTTGACAGACTTCATGACTTAGATCAGTGTTCTCTTCCACCACACACTTCTCGGTGCAGCACTAATTTCCTGTCTTCCACTATTTTCCCTTTTGCTTTCATCTTTCTTTAGTACTATGTAGAAACTTGAAAATAGAGTATTTAGAGCAGTCAAGTGTCCTTTTGATTTTCTTAGGTTAAATCCTAGTGAAGAATGGCAATACCAACAAATTCTAGCTAGGAATTAAGAAAGATCACTTCTGTGAGGAATATGTGTACCTAAATGACAAAAACATGTCCTAAATTAGGTCAACAAAGTATGGCACAACTGCTTTCACACTGAAACAATTTTAGTTGTAAGAGACCAAACATGATATGAACCAGAAAGTTTTCTGAACTATTTGAAACAGAAATGGCCAACATCACATTGCATCCTTAAATGCCTTAGCATTCATCTGTTAGAATAACATTACCACAACCAAAATATCATCTGATATTGACCATAAACATTGCCTCAGTAATTTCAGCAGTATCATTTGCAACTATTTTCAAACCATGATATAATTAAGGTTCACACACTGAATTTTTTATATCTCTTCTAATTTGTCTTCCCCTCCCCCCAGTATTTTTTTGAAGAGCCTATGTCAATTACTTTTGTAGTTGGTCTCACATACTTGATTTATTTGCTAACAAGACTGGTACTCTTAAATTTAAAGTTATGATTTGTTGCTGCTTCCTCATGTGTTTGTACAGGCAGAGCATCAGGATTTTTAAATTAAAAAACACCAAAAATATTAATGAACCAAGAGGGTAAAGTAATTAAATTACCTCAAGTCTGGACTGCTTTATGATTACCCTTCATCTTTCACCATATTCCATCTTCCCCAACAGTTAGAATATAAATGGCAGTTTGCTCAGATGTTTTTTATCTTGCCATGTGTGTTCAGAAACCCATTTGCCTTAATAAAATCTTGTGCTGGTTATTTCTAGTACCAGTACATATACAAACTGTTGGGCAACTAAGGGCTATTTTTCTTTATTCTAATTCTCAAGTGTTCACTTTAAGAATGTTAATTGCTTCTAATACATTAGGACAGGATTTTGGCTTCCTATTTTTGCCTTGTGCTTTTCATTATCTTCAAAATCAAACCAAATCCAACTATGTTCTTAGAACCCATTCAACTCTTCTTTGAAAGCTTTCCCTAACATTTTGCATTTTTGTCTGGAAGTTTGTCTTTAATTGAATTCCAAAACTTACCTTATTCACCTCTCAATATCTTTTATATAGTAGGTATTCATGATTTGTTTATATTTTATTATCCTAAATTGGCAATAAAAAAATTTTTTTCTTCAGTCTTTTAAATATGAGGGTCTGCCTGTGAATCAACAATAACTGTCTGGATTGCAATAAATTTTAGTACTTATCACAAAATTAGTGGTACACAAGAATGGTCCAGAATATTTTGGCATAGTAATTTAAAAACATTAAAGTGTGAATCAAGAAACTTAGGTTCTGGTCTTCCGGGATTTCAGGTTATTTTCCTTGGTTTTATATTTGAGACTTTCTGAAGTGTGTGGGTTACTGATATAGGTCAAGAATCTGAAAATAGTTAAATGTGGAAAGTTGTTGTTCTTATGACTTATAACAATGTGTTTATTTTTTTTGGTAGATGAAAGAAATGACCTGCCGTGATGTTGTTAAAGAAGTTGCAAAAATGTAAGTTGAAATTTTCCTTACCATTGACAAAAATATTCCATTGTGCCTTAATTCTATGAGGCTGTTTTGTTTGAAGATAACCTAGTATATAATTAAGGAAGAGAATATCCATATCAAGTGACCATTAGTGGATGAGAAAAAAATAGCTTTTAACAAAATAAAGTGTTTAAGTGACAGAATTCAAGTCTAGGAGGATACAGTGGACTTCTAAAAGCTTCATTTCGTAGTTGCAAACTTCCCAAATCTTAGAAGTCTCAATAATCTTAATTTACAAATTTTATTTTCATTTTACAGCTAATTATTTCTATACATGATCAATGAAGCTGGCTCATATACATAATCTGTCTCTTTAGGCAAGATATGTTAATCATAACAGTTCTTATAACAAGATGAGAAGAGCAGTATTCAGAATATTTAAACGCAGTTTAAGAAAGCCTGAAGTGGTTCATACTCTAGGTAGAGTAGAATGCTATGTAACAGTTAATAGTGGGCAACAACAAAGCCAGGAACCTGAGTGTCATTGCTTCAAAATTCATGATTCTTCTAGGCATTTAGTATTTTAAAATCCAATAAAGTGCTAGTTTTGCAGACATCTTTTCAGATTTGAAAGTAATAAATATAATTCAGAGAATTCATAGCCCTTCTGTTTCACATTGGACTGCATGAACATGATCTGTTTAGTCAGCAATTTGTGCAAGTGATGATCAGGTTTTACATCTAATCATACATGAAAGGAAAAAAGTCCTAGAGAGCTCTGTTATATAATAAGTAGTATACTTAATGATACTCAATCTCTTTTAAACTGAATTTCTTTAAACAAAATATTAAAATCTCAAAGAGTTTTTAAAGTCTTCATTGTCCATGACTCCTGCTATTGCCACTGTCACCACCTTTTTATACCATGAGACCCTTTCCAGTTAGAAAGCAGGACCCACTTTCAGTGTCAGTTAACAGCACCTTGAGGATACGAGTCTACAGCAGAACTGCTTAAAAAGGAAGTAATAATTCTCATTGAATTGACAATAGTCTAACATCATAAATTCAATTTCCTTCACTGAGAAATGCTTCCGGAAATCACACCTTCACACCTTTTATGTTTAGTTGTAACAGTAGACACGAGTTAGTTCCATGTAGAAAAGCCATCCCTTCATCATTTAATAAATCGAACACTGTATATTTTACTTAGTTTCTGAAAATTAAGGCGATTTCTCATATTATCACAGGCTTTAGAAATACCCTCCAAAATAAGATGTGTAAGATGGTGGAAAGTATAAAATAGGAAGCCTTGCTCTGTACTTAATTTTTGATACTTTAATATGTCATATGACAGTGCCTACTTGTTTATTGCAGTTTGGCATGTATTGTAGTTTAAAGGCCAGGAGAAGATCATACACTTCTTAAAAAAATGTACTAGGGTTTAAAAAGATTTCTGCCAAGAAGTTGCAGATAGATGAATAATAATTGCAAACTAAAAAATTAGTTTGTTTTAAAAATAATCAGTTAATGATCATTAGAAAAACATTTCCTGAAAAGGCACAGGTAATGATCATTTTTTTCCCATTGAATTGTGTTCCTTATGAGGTATCTTTTAGTTTTGCCTCGAAAACAGTGTATCAAACAAATGGGTTGTAACAGTATATTGAATCATTTGTAGTGTTTCACATTAATCCTTTTGTGATTTGCCTTTCTCCAGTGTTTATAAACTATGTATGATGTATTATATATATAATTTTATATTGATACTAGGGATGGATGTTCTAATTTGTGCTGAAGGGGTGCATGAACTACAGTGTTTGTAGATGACTAAATGGTTGTTATAATTTCTCTTTTTATGTTCTAGAATTTACATAGTACATGATGAAGTTAAGGATAAAGCTTTTGAACTAGAGCTCAGCTGGGTTGGAGAAAGTAAGTTACTTTTGTCCATTTATTTGCTCTGGGAGTCATCTGTACCAAACCTAATTTAGTACTGGGTGCCTTTTTAATTTTTAAAATAATGTTAGTGACATACACATATAGAAAAGTACACAAATAACAAATGATAAATGATCACAATATGGGTGTACTCCTGTAGCCACTGCTCTGGTCAACAAATAGACCAGTCCTGATCACCCCTTAAGGCCTTGAAATTAATCCTTACCTTCTCCCGAAAAGTAACCACTATCCTGAATTCTAACATGATAGTTTTGCTGAAGTTTATGTAAATGGAATTATACAGTATGTATTCTTTTGTCTCTGACTTTTTCAACATGTTAATGTACATCATCTATGTTGCTTTGTATTTTAAATAGTATTTGTTCATTTGTCTTGCTTTAGTGTTCTGTTGTCTAAATACACCACAATTTATTCATCTCAGATTGGGCTTTTCCAAGTTTTTTTTTTTTTTTAAATAAATAATGCAGCTGTGGACATCGTGCATAATTATTATGGTAAATCTGTGTAGTGTTTCTGTTGGAAATGTACATAAGGGTGGAATTGCTGGGTCATGAAATATTCATATGTTCAACTGCATTGGGGGTGGCAAAATGCACCTGACCATGGAACAAAGAAAGCCAGAACCAACCAAGTAATCTTTTTGAAGGAAAGTTCTGCTTAATAATTGACTGAAGTTGTGAATAGTTCATTTCATGTTTTTAAGATATTACTGAGAATTCACCAGTTTATCTTTCTAGCATGGTAACCATAGAGCTTCAAGCCAGTTTAATTTTTTCAAATTATGCTGTATATTAGTGAATACCTGGGATTGATCATAGCATCGAGATAACTTAACAGTATAATTTATCCTTTATGTGCATAAGGGCTAAATTTGGGCAGATCTAATTTTTTATGTGAAAAAATTATGAGAAAACACATAAAAATCAGTTCCAAGCATCTTGTATTACTCAAGTACAGCTTTACAACATTCACATAGGTGGACCATACCTGTGAATTGGGTAGATTGCATAATATAGTCCTCATGTTTAATTCATTTTAAATGTATGGCTTAATTTCTAGTAACTAAAGGAAGACATGAAATTGTTCCAAAAGATGTAAGGGAAGAAGCCGAGAAATATGCTAAGGTAAGACACCACACAAAAAATCCATGTAAGTAAGTGCTGAATAATAAATGAACTTGGCTTGATTTCTGTTAAATAAAAAGAGTTGAGTTGAACTAAGGGTAGAAATTTTCTGGGTTATCCTAAGTGGAGATAAAGTTGCCCTGGTTCTAAAACTGTGTGTGTGAAAATGAATAGGGTTTTTCAGGACATTTAACGCATTCATACTGTGTGTGTTCGCTAAAGAATATGGTCAATTTTTAAAGCAAGGTATATTTAATTATCATTTGCTTTATACTTGGGTATCTTATTTTAAACCACTGTTCATTAAGTGGTTAATTAGATTCCGGTTGTTGTAATATTAAAAATTTGATTTTAAACACTATTTTTCTCTTAACAGGAATCTTTGAAGGAAGAAGATGAATCCGATGATGATAATATGTAACACTTCTGTAGCTGTTTTAAATTTCTATTACAGTTCCCATGTAACTATTTAGCCCTGTGGATTATTACATACCTACTGACCAATTTTCATTAAAATTTTGTCTTGTAATGACTGAAGTTTGGTTACTATCTGCTTGACAAAATTGGTGGCGGTAATCAAGCACATATTTACTCAGCATTAAAATGTTGGTGCCTATTTAAAAATTCCTTAGTCAAAATACTGCAGAGGCTTTGGAATTAAATTCAAAGCTCCATTCCATCACTCAGCTAGAATCTAAAAATTTTATCATGCTTGGATGTTGTGTAAAAAGTACATACTAAATTTAGGAGGCAATTGACACTACTGCACTGTTTTATATTTTCTGAAGTGATTTTGGTTATCGGCCACTGTTAACCTTTAGGTGTAACACTAGAAACATGTTTCAGGTTGGAAAATCAAGAATATTTTATTCTGGTGAGGAGTGGATTTAAGTATCCACAAAGTTACTATTCTGTCAAAACATTTCTGGATCTCTAAAGTTCAAATAAAAACACCCATGTCTTATGCTAAAAGATAAGTGAGACTACATGGGAGTGTTCTGTAAACAGAATGGTTACTGAGGAATAATCAGTATTGTTGCCTGCAAGAATTGTCATAACCTGAACAGTAGCACTCAGTAGGAAAAAAATTTGAACTCTGGCGAAGTGTACCACATATATATACTATTTATTGGACTCATGACAGTATTATTCCATAGTTATGTTTTCTTAGGAAGGCAATCTAGTCACTGAGTTTTTAGCAGCAAGGGCATCACTGAACTTTGAGCATCTGTGTAGTTCAAATAGCAAATCATTATTCGTGAACAGCAAACTATTGTACAAACAACCCAAGAACAACTCATATCCTGTTTGTTTTTTTTTTAATGTAAAATTACCTGTTACATTTTACAACTTAACATTTAACTAAGAAAATATGTGAGTACCTTGTTTACTGTAAATCTTGATACTGGTACCTAAAAAAGAAAAAAAAATGTTTTAACCCATTTCCTGTTTAGAAAAAAACTGCAGCTCACTGCCAGCATTAATGTTAGATAAACACATTCTTTGAGGCCAAAGAAAATCTAAGTGGTTTTCAATGTGAAAATACTGTTCTTGGAATTATTTCTGAACAGAACTTCTCTCTAATCCTAATGTAACTAATGTATATGATGATCAGTATTTAATAATTTTTTTGTGTGTGGTAAATTTCAAAGCATGGAACAACACAAAGTGGAACATCACATTTATCACAAAAATATCGCGTTTCTCTCCGGATCTTCTTGCCATCCTTGTTATGCGAGCAGCAAACTTTGCAGCGACCAGTTGGATTCTGTTTTCCTGATGTTGGTGGTATGCTCTTAGGGAAATGTCTTCCAGACAGGCGAAGTGGTGTGACATCATCAGAGCATGGGCGACCTCGAAGATGCTGCTGCCCTGGCTTGTGATGCTTTTCCAGCATTCTTTCAATCAACGTCAGTCTGAAGTTTACGTGACTGATTGTGTGTTTGGGATTGTCCTTCTTGAACAGGATGTAGGAGTTCAGCACTGTAATGTTTAGAAGGTGGCGAAAGAATTTCTTATACCAGAACTTGTGCCTTTTGCACTCAGTAGGATAAAAAGCAAGCATCTGATCAGCCAAGTCTACTGCTCCCATGTTCTTGTTATAATCCACAATGACACAAGGCTTCTTAGTTTTCTTGCCATTTCTGCAGACTACTTCAATAACAGTATCATTGTGGAATGTTGACAACACCTCCTTTTTGTCATACCATTTCAGTGCCATGAGTTCACCATATAATCTGGCTGCAGTTGTCCCCTTTGCAATCCTTTTTTTCAAGTCAACTGGCATCTGTTTTGTGTTCAAATGAGCTGTCCCAACTGCATCAGTCCTGTTTTGATGTAATTCTCTGAAAAGCATGGGAGATGTACAAAAGTTACCGACGAAGACACAATATCCTTGGCCAAGAAGGTTACTGACCAAGGTAAGAACAGTGCGTGACGATTTCAGACCATCAGCTGAATTTTTCAAATTCATACTGGGCCCTGTATGAACAAATGCATTCCACACGTAACCAGATTGACTTTCACAAAGTACATAGAGCTTGAGACCAAATTGTGCTCGTTTCATTGAGATGTACTGCCTCATAGCTAAATGCCCCTTGAACAGCATCGGTGATTCACTGACTGCAATGTTTCTGTTTGGGGTATAAACAGTTGAAAACTTATTTACAAGAAAGTCAAACACAGGTTGAATCTTCTGCAATGAAACCTGGGCCTTTGATTGACCAGTGGATATAGAATGATTGTTGACAAAATGCAGGCACCGAAGTAAAAGCAAAAATCTTTTACCAGTCATAATTTGCCTAAGATAAGGTGTATCCAAAAGAGGCCTTGTCGACCAAAACATCTCCAGCTCGGGTTTCTGCACAATACGTTGTAGTAACATTACTGCAAAAAAGACTTTTAGTTCATCATTGTCAGTGTCTTTCCATTTATTCATTCGTGGAAATCCTCTTGGACCACATGGCTTTGAAGCCAACAAGGCAGCTTGGGCATTAGTTTCGCTGGTAATTTTTGAAACTAATTCTTCAGTAAAGAACAGTTCAAAATACTGAAGTGGGTCAGTGGTATCACTGACATCAACTTTTCTGCCAGGTGTGCCAGTAAAGTCATATCTTTGACGTGGAATCATAACACAAGTTGACCATTTCAGATGGTGACACGAGTTAGCTGATGCAGGGATATTTCCATCAGATTCCAAATCGGACAAAGCCCTGACTGTACAGTCTTCCGAAACATTATCTGAAAAATCATCAGAATTGTCTATTTCAGAAAAATCGGATTCATCAAATGAATCTTTGGCTAACAACTGTTCGAGAACAATGTTAACATTATGTGTAGGGATACTGCGTTTTCTACGATTTGACATTTTCAGCGTTAGAGAATTACCATATTTTGTAAACAGAAATACCACTACTAAATACAGAATGCTATAAATTGAATGAGGTCATTTATTTCCAAAGACTATCCATATACTAGAGCAAGATATTCCTAACAAACTGGTGGTAAGGTTAGGACTGTAATCCACGAGATTACCTTGGGGTAAACATTGCAACCACCAGCTAGTATTCTCAAATTAAGATTTGAAAAGCAAATTAAGAATACAAATTAATACTTCCTTTCTCACTTTGTAAAAGTACTTAACAAGATGTTAAGAAACCAGAAAAAATCCCACAATTGAAAGTCATCTCTTAAAGTAGAACACTCTATCCTAATATTGATTTTCTAACTTAAATTCCTTACCTTTGAAAATGGAACACAGACTTGACCTCTATTTTACTTTCCTGCAGTCTACCATATTCATATTAAATTTTCCATGGCTAGGCTATTTCTTAACTGGTCTTTCCTAAGGACTCCAATCATCTGCCAAAAAAAAGCCTAAAATAATCTCTCCCTCTCAAAGCCCTTTACAAGTTTCTCACTAGTTGTCCAACTCTTAAGAAGAAGGAACTGCAAAATATGAAATGAGTAAGAGTGCTCAACCCCAAATAAAAGTTTTTGTTCTACCACTGACCACGGTTATGCATCTATTATGGTGTTTACTATAATAAATGTATTCTTCCCAGAGGGAGTTCTTCAAGAAAGGAAACTGTTTATCTTCACTGGTGAGCACACAGCAGGCATTCAAATGCTAAAGGTATACATTTTTTTTTTTGGAAATAATTCATACTAGTGAACAGTATGAAGTAAACTATCTGAAAGCACTGGTTCACAACTGTGTTGATCAGAAGACTGTAAATTAAGACAAGTATAGTTTATTATTTTAACAGATCTGAAAAACCCAAGCTAAGAAAATATGCAAACTTTGGAGGATCAATTCTTTTATTGAAGCATGGTAATGGGATTTTTCTTATTAGAAGTTAAGGCTTCCTCTCTACTATCACTGTAACTGCACCAATTTCATAATCAAACTAGCATAATTAAAACCAGGTTAGTGGTTAATAAGCTCATGTAGGTTTCAACCTGGCTTTGTCAATTATGTCACCTTGGGCACATTACTTAATTTCGTCATGTATAAAATGATTATACACTATTGAAAATGGCATCAAAAGAGGAATACTTATGTATAAATTTATGCAAGACTTTTGGTTGAAAAATTTTAAATGCTGGTGATAAAATGAACTAAATAAACTGAAGACTCAGCATCATCGTTAAGTCTCCCTAAACGAATTTACAGATTCATTGTAAACCCTGTCAAGTTTAAAAGAAGCTCTTTTTTGGGTGGGGGTTGGGGGTGGTGGTAAGAAATCCATAAACCATTTCTAAAATTTGTATGGAAAAAAGAATTAGAATAGCCAACAATTTCAAAAAAGAAAGTACCCATGCCATCTTATTTCAAGACTGAAGTTACTATAATAGACATTTTTAAAATTTTAGAACTTTTTTATAGACATTAACGAAACAGTCTAAAAAGAGATTTACAAATATGGTCAATCAAATGACAAAAATGAAAATATAAATCAATAGGGAATAGTTGGTTCTTCACAGATGGTACTAGATAAATGGAAATCCATATGCAAAAACAAACTAACATCAAAAATCAAATCATACCTTGATACCTACCATATAAAGAAGTGAACTCAAAAGTGTTCATAAGCCAAAATGTACTTCAAACTCTTTAATGAGAACTTCTAGAAGAAAACAAGAGCTCTGTGAATTGAAAGAGCTCTCAGATACTATACCAAAAGCATGACACACAAATGAAAAAAAAAATGACACTAAATTTCATCTAAATTAAAACCTCTTGTTCTCCTAAAAACACTGAGAGTGAAAACTCTAGATAAATATTTGCAAATCACACATCTTACAAAGGACATGTCCAGAATTTACAAAGAACTCTCAAAATTCAACAATAAGAAAACCCAATTTTTTAAAATGGGCAAAAGATTCAAATAGATAATTCACATTACAAATAAAACTAATGTTCCTTCTTTGACCATCTAATCCCTTCAAGAAGTAATTGCCATATTATATGTATCCTTAGCCCATAAGTAACAGCTCTTTAAAAAAGTAAATGCTGGTGTAATGTGGTTAAATATATAAAGGCTTTTGAAAAGCAAGTGTCCTTACCCATTCTGAATTTGTCTCTGAAGTGTACAATTTGGACTTTTGATTTTTACTATGTGAAATCACAAAGTGGAATTTAAGGAAAACTAAGGAGTTGAAATATACAGTCCAAATGAGAATTATTAAAAACTTTTTTCCAAGAAAAGCCAACAGGTTTCAAGACCAATGAAATATGAAAGGAATTATTCTTAAGCTGGTACCAAGAAAATACTGATAATTTAGAGAAAGGGAAATAGTATATGAGAATTAGAGATATGAAGATAACCTATCACCTTTGTTTGGTAGCAACAACCAAGCGATAGTGGAAAAGAATCAATGCAAACATTTGGATGCCTACAATGTGTCACACTGCTAAGAAAGATTTAAAAAGTTAAGTAAAATACAATTCTTTCCCCAGTGGAAAAAAAAGAAACATTTAAAATCACTAGCAAGATATATTAGAAATACGTGCACATGTATTATTATGTATAAATATACTGTATGTACATACTGAACTAAAAATGTATGATTTGGAAAGGGAAGGAAGATAAACTGACAAGGAAGAGAATTTGGGACAGTCTTCTGGAGATTTGGTGGATGAATTCTCCAATCAGTGAATTCAGGAAATTTAGAAAAACTAAGGATGTCCATAAGTAGTAAGAAAAAACTTCTGAGAAGCCAATAGTTCAAAGTAAAAAGACTGATCTTTATAATAGGAAGAACAGAATTTAGATGGCAATGAGAATTGCATGTGGTGGATAACTTTCTCCATCTGGTTCAAAGACCACCTGTATAAGAATCCTCCATAGATCTGAAACCACGAGATCTGAAGTGAGGCCCAGGAATCTGTACTCTGAAAAAGTACTTAATATGTTTATGAATAAAATTTGAGAATCACTGATTTGGACACAGGTTATTGAAAGGAGAACATGGCAACAGAAACAATTACAGGGTTTCAACAGATGAGATTTCTGTTATAAAGCAAAGTGGAGGATGAAGCTGTAGGTCATGAAGGTATTTAGGATAATATTTTTTTCACTGAATTTTTAAAGAAACACATGTCTCAGAAATATGAGCACATACTAAAATGATAAAAAGTATATGGTAGAAACTTTATAGTAGATGGTTTCAAAAATCTTAAAATTTGGCATTAGTTCTTTGAAAATTTCCAAAATGCCACAGAGCTGATAAGGAACAAACTGCTTAAGTGTTCAGGAATGAAAAGCACGTTTCATATTTTACTGACAGGTCAAAAAAGAGAAAAATAGCTCTGACTTAAGGCAGGCCAGGTCAATTTGGTCAAAGAAAATTTTATAGAAGCACTTGGTTCTGCCACTGCAAAAGAACCTGAACACAACCCTTTCCAGCAATTTCAGGGATTCAAGTTTACATTGAAAGTAAGTTCTACTGACACTTTCTACTAACACCTAATTAGAAATTGATGTCATAGGAAAAGACAAGAAAGTTACAGATAATCCATCACAGAATCTTTTTACAATTAAACTTGTAAAAGATTATTAAAATCATTTTACTGTATTTTTGTCCAAAGATATTCACAATGTAGCCTATTTCTATTCTAATCACCATTTGACCTTTCGCCTGTCCCTACTGAAAATGGCATAAATGTGGCTGAATGCAATTCTTACATATTTGTAGAAAAGTCTACTAGGAATGAACAGAGAATTCTTCCTTCACAGGCAATGTAATGATTCCTTCACAAACAAAATATATTTAATCTAAAGACAAGCCACAATGCTGTCAAGTTATATGCTAATTACTTCTGACAACAAAAGTGTCTCTTCCTGGTAACCCTCTTTCATGATATGAAGCCAACTGAAGCTTTCAGATAAATGACTTCATAAGTAGGTATGATGTGCCATTTCCCCTCTATCTCGATATTTGTACAGCTTCCAAACTGAATATCAGGAGAGCTGCTTTAAACATGAAGCTCAGGCTCATCTACTCTAAATTCATTCTTTTCCCTAAATGGAAACATGAAAAAACAGGAAGTACTTGGCAGCATAGAGAAGCAAGTTTTGTGGCTTAAGTATTTACTGGTAACAGACTAGTTCTTCTTGATGGTGTAATAAAATGCAGAACTTCACATCTGAGAGGAAAACAGCAAAAGGCTGCCTTGGTTACCAATGTTCCTCTGGCAATTTAAAGGCCTTTAAGACAATATCATATGATACATAGAGGAATAAGAAACAGAAAGACGGCTTTTCTTTTTGTTATTTTCCTCCATATAAAATCCCCTCCCTGTCCTGTCTAAGCCACTGAAATTATACAAACACTAGTAGCAGTTTTATAACTAAGAAACAAAGATTTTGAAAAGATTTCTGGTTTGGTTTGAGGGAAACTACTTGGGAAAAAAGTTTTTGTATATGCTTGCCACAGGATTTGAGGTAACCTACATACAAAAAAATAGGAATATATATCCCTAAGTGGACTGTTAGGATTAGCAGACTCAATAAATTAACACTACCAAACATAACATAAAGTCAACAAAAGGAAAAAAGGAAATAAACATTTCTTCCATGCCACCTTACACAGGCCCCTCCAATTTCACTACTGCTGAAACAAAGCATTTACATATAACGATTAATTTGTATCTTCACTTTTAAGCTATGGTACTTAAGGGTATAGAAGTATGTATCAAAGTACCCAGTAAAATGTTAAACTACCAAATAAATGTAAAGATTATCTAGTCAAATCCCCCCACTCCCACCCCATCCCAGCAGGCTAAGACCCATATAGGAAGTCATAAAATCAATTTTGTGGGTTATAATAGATTAAAAAAATAAATAAATACAGGAAAAAAATACTGGAGTACCCAGTACTTTCATCTGTTGTTTGTATGGGCAGTACACACATATACAGAAACTTTACTATAATGAAATTAACCTGAACTTGCTTAACTATTATTTCAAATATGTTTTATCAGCCAATGAAAGCATTTAGAACACTTGTTAAATAAAACAGTAAGATAGGCAAGACATTAAACTTCTGTCAGAATTTGATCCTACATGGTAGGAAGCAACTTCCTTAAGTGCTAAAATTATGGAGTTAACGTCTGATACTTCAGATTCTCAGGGGTTATTAAATATCATTTAATCTTTCAGCTATTACAAGTATCCTTTAGGAATTCTTGCCCCATAACCCTTATACTCTTAAAAGTAAACACTCATGCAGAGTAACGTATATCCCAAGTCACAACCAATGAGAACAGGCTCATGATCAGAACACAGAACATCTGATTTTCAAACACTGCTTTCTATATTAAAATACTTACTCCAACATGTCATTGAACTATTGTAAAAGTTCTGAGAATTTTTGAGTTAAGATTACATAATTGCCACTTTAGCTCTGAATGCCTATTATGAGCCTGATTAACTTATCTCCCCATTTCTCCCCATTCTCATTTCTTCTAATCCAGAGGCCAAGACCCTATCAATGTTATAATAATCAAGAATAAAGTTAAGTATCTTCATGAAATATCTCACCCAGTTTCTTATCTCAGCCTATCCCTATTTTCATGCCAAGAGGCATAATGGTACTGTGATAAGAAAAATGTACTTGCAGAGTGAGATTATAAATTCAATAACTGATTGAGCCATGTGGCTTGTATATTGTAACTGACAGCAGATGTACCAAGTTCTAGCCAAACTTTTCACAAATTTGGATCACTGGTAATGAGGAAGATTAATGGGCGTGCAGATCTATGAAAAATCAGTTTCTGTGAAAAAAGCAATCCCTCTAGAGGTTAATCAGACATACTCTCTTTAAAAAAATAAAAAAAAATTTAAAAAGGGGGAAAACATTCTAATAAAAATTTTTGACCTGTTGATAGTCTGCATTATGCTCTACCCACTACATGACCTTGAATCTGAACCAATTCCTAAAACCTCAAGTGATCTCACTTTAAGTAGCTCAAAAGGCAAGACGTTCTTAGTGTACAAACACTGACAAAGCACGTTTCACTGGCATGCATGTCAATGAAATATCTTTTAGCTTGCTTATACCTTTTATAAACTTTCATTCCACAAATGAGTGCTGACTAAATACCAAGAACTTTGATAGGTTCTAAACCTTCAAAGGTACAGTTAGTTCTCTGCCTATAAGAATGTCATAACTTAGTAAAGAATATCCGAGTGGATGAAAAGTGAATAAAAAGCTAAAATATAAAAAGCAGTAGGAATAATGTAAGAAGAAATATATGAAATTCATATGGACCGATTACCTCAAGTTGTAGGTTCTCAAGGAAAGCTTCACTTAAAAGGTAGCTCTTGAATATGTGGCAATAGGGCAACATTCCAGATGGTGGGAAAAGTATGAATAAAAACAAAGAACTGAGAAAACACAGAGCTTGTAGGGGAGAGCCATGATAGTTTTAGCGTGACTGCACCAAACATACCTGAAGAGAAGAAAGAGGTTTAGAGAGAGGTGGATGAGCTTCAGGAGGGTACTGAATCTGAGGCAAAAAGTCTAAATGCTTTATTTCTGTATATAAATGTAATAATATATTCTTTTAAAACATTCTTGGAATGTTGACAAACACTATACAATATCATTCTACAAACTAACACCACCAATATATCTGAGTGCTTCCTAAACACTTGGCATCATTTTAAGCACTTTACATGTATTAACTCATTTAATACTAATCTCAACGTTGTCAGGTCGGTTCTATTATCCTCGTTTTACAAATAGGGCTCAGAGGTTAAGAAATCTGACCAAAACCACCCCTTCCCACAAAAAGCCTGGCTGTATCTTCACATTCTAAAGCTGGAGGTATCTTTTTTAGTATCCCTGAATAATTTTTAAAGCTAATATTCTAATGGGGAGCATGCAGAAGGCCTATATCCTGTAACTCAAATAAATCTTTGAAAAATAAAAGGTACCAAAGGCAAGGGATTAATAAGAGAATTAAAAAAACATACACATAATCACACAGTCATTAAAAAAATAACAATGCTGACAAACTAATGCACAAACATTTCTGAATATATTAATTACTTTTTCTAAATCTATACATACATTATGTCCTTGTAACCCAAAGCTAGCACGATGACAGGAAAACTTTTTTACATTTATTTAAATGAGATCAGAGTGTCCTGATACATGTAACAAAGTAACTCAAATTTCATAAGTTCATATACCATCCCAAAAGGCTTAGGTTTCATAAAAAAATTAAAAATTTGAATCAAAAATAAAAAAATTAATATAATGACTGGTACTTAACAGAGCATTTAAAAAATTTTTTTTCTAAAACAAATTTGTAACTTTTCCCTTGCTAAATGGCAGAAAACACTTTTTAAACCCCTAGGAAAAAAGAGGAGACCAACGGAGATTAACTAGTTAAATTAAGCTCTTCCTCTTGAATAATACTCAAAAGTTAGCCTATTCTACATTTTAATATGTTTAACTTTCAAAGTTCTTCCTTAAACTGAACACTTACATAAATAAAAGTGGTTAACCAAAACAATTAACATTCTTAGATTTCATATATTTAAAGATATTGACTAAACATTCATGTTGCACAGAATTACGTTACCTCTCTATATTGTTACTGAATAGCTTAAAAACATACATATGTAAGACACTCTCTCAGAACTATATTTTTAAATCATAAAAACTAATCTTCCCTTAATTTAGCTGGAGAATCATCTGGTTTCCCTACAATTACTTATTAACCCACTTCAACTTTTCAAGTTGTACTTTAAAAATCAGAAATAAAAAAGCCCTGAATGAAACTGAAGGTCAAAACGTAGAAAATATGAGGTCAAGCGTATGTCTTGTCCCGATTAGGGACCTCATAGGCACTTTGAGAAAGGAAAGAATAAATGTGTACTGGACATTCAAGCTCTACTTAACATGTTTAAAACTGATTTCATCTTCCTTAACAAACAGTGGCTTCTCTTGACTTTCAATATTAGTTAATGGTATGATCTATTTCCTGCTCTTTAAAATCTTGAGTGTTTTGTTTTCTTTTTTTTTACCTCAGTAATCACTTAAGAGATGTAAGTAACACTGTCAATTTTTTTCTTTGCTATCTCTTACCTATTCCTCTCTCCAGGGCCTACTCTAGTTTCGTCTCATGCTGACACCACTGCAACAGTATCTTAATTATCTCCCTACCTCCATTCTTTTGTCATTTCTTCAGTCACATGCAACACTGTTGCAAAATAATTTTGCAATACATTTTGTGTACATTACAACCCTCTGTGTCTGTTCAAAAACCTTCAGCAAAAATAACTAAAATATAAAAATCTATATGAAAAAATATCTGCAGCAAATTATGATAAAATAGAATATCATAAACTCAAAGAATTAAAAAATAAAATATCAACACTCTTAAAATACAAATGAACAAGTCACTTACTAATAATTGAAATTATAAAAAAAGGTCCCATCTTACTAGTTAACAAAAATATTACACAGAAAAAGAGAGCTCAACATATTTTTCACCTATTAAATTAGCAAAAATGATTACAGACTACCCAATGCTGGCCCTTAAACTCTCAGAGATGGTTAACAGTATAACTCTTTTGGAAAACAACATGGCAATGTTTCAAGAGTCACAAAAATGTTTACACAATAACCTTTTAATACTAAAAGAACAGTCCAAAAGATAGAAAATATTGTATGCACATAGATGATAACTGCAGATTATTGAAGAACTAGAAATTAAAGGGTAAGGAAATAGAAAAAGGCAGTTAAAGATAAAACAGTCTGATGGAATATTTTCAGACATTAAAATTATTATGTAGTCATATTGAATGCTGTTACAATGTTAATGGAAAAAGAAAAATAAAAATTACTGTAAGACGAAAGAAAATATACATACAGACAAAGAAGAAGGAAAATTTAAAAATCTAATGTTGGGGTATGATTAAAGTGATTGTTTGGTTCCAATATGATTTGTAAAGTTTGAAAATAAAACAACAAAACAAAAATTAATCTTCATTTTTTTCTGAACATTCCGCTTTCAAGGCTCTCTAAGTTTGCCAAACCTGTACAGAGGACAAGCACCCCACACAATTCTAATGTTCAACTAATTTTAGAAACACTGATATGTTGGTCTTACAATTTTCCCAATGTAATCTTTAGTCAGTCATCCTCTCCAAACTGGTTTACTCACTGTCCCAAACTTAGCTTCTCTTATATAATTGCATTCTTGATCACAACGTTCTATTCACTTAGAATATCCTCCTTTCTTCTAATTTTATAGATTATATCTCACTAACCTTGAAAATTCTTTAATGATCACTAAATAAACTTTCTGTTTTTCATTATAAAACAATGTCTTCCTATAAACAATTTAGGTTGACTGTATAATAAACTTTTCACAAATCTATTATTCTTGAGCCATGATTTAAATCTTTTAAAAAGTTAAAGATTTAAGATCTTTAAAAATTGATTCTTCTTAAATAACTTTTTATTTACTTTTCACATGTTTAATTGTGTTCTTCCTTTTTCTGACAATAAATTCCTTGAGCACAGATCCTTGCCATGTAGGAATGCTACTAGGTAATCTAGACCAGCTTGAATCCAAATACTAAAATATGCTGTCATCTCAGTTAGCCACATATATGAACGAAATCCAGTATCTATGACACAATGTGGCCATAAATCAGAAGTGACATCTAATAGGGCAAAAGACATACAGAGACTATAAAGGATGCTTTGGTTACAATACGTACTTTGTAACTTTCCAAAAAATGAAATTAGGAAAGCAGCTACATTCAACACAACACTGTTATACTTCTCTACACAGATATTTACAGAAACAGCTGTACAATGGAACAAATTCCATTTCTCAAGAGACACATGTAATAGTAACATAGCCAATATTGATTATTAAAGAATATTTAAGTAAAACTGCTTACCAGAAACAGAATTTTCAATAGATAGCAAATCCAAGTCTTTTAAAACTGAAAAACTTCCCTCCATAAAATGAAGATCACTCTAGAAGACAAAGACTTATTTTAGATTTCAGTATGTTATAGTCCACATACTCAAAACACAGACTGTTTTAAAATTTCCATCACCCCTTTTCCCATTTAGAGAAAAAAAGTGCAGCTCACTGCCAGTGTTAATTTAACATCATGTGTAGAAAAGCTATGTTTTCTAAAATTTGACATTTTCAGCGACAGAGAATTACTGCATTTTGTAAATGGAAATACCACTTCCAAAAAAAAGAATGCTATAAATAGAATGATGTCATTTGTTTCTAAAGATTATCCATACACTAGGGCAATGCGAAAATAATAAAAGTGACATATTTTGCGGCAAACTTTGGGGGTAAGGTCAGGACTACATCTATTGAGTTATCTCAAGGTAAACGCTGTAGCCACAAGCACTATTGGTGAGTATTCTTGGGACAAACGGGAAATGGGTTAAAAAAAATTGCTTCACTTGTAAACACTGTCACTGATATCTCTTTACATGTCAAGTATTTTACCATGGGTAAAAGAAAAACTCAGGAAAATGTTCAGTGTTCCATGATTAAGAATACAGAAATGGGAACCACATGAATGGGTAAACAAATCCATAAGGATGTTCTAATTTTGAGATTTCAGTCTAAAATACCACATTGGGAAGCTAATTATATAGCTGTGTTGGAACCCCTGACCAAATAAATAAAACATTTTGCTTTCAAAATAGGTTTCTGTTATAGACACATTATTAAAAATTTGACAATTTTGATTTTGTAGGAAACATTCTGTTAATTTGGGCCCGTTGAAATAGTTTACAAAAATAATTCTATCATAATTTTCTTTTATTTATACCTAAGATGGTCTAGTGATGCTTTATTCACTTAGTTTCCTTCCATTAACATATCATAGTCTTTAAAAAAAAAACCTGAGAAAATAAAATCCCGAATAACTGTTCTTAATGAGTTCTCTAAAACTACATTAGCAACTACAAATAAATTTAGTATGAAATCAAATATTTGGAACACAAAAATAATTCTGAAGGTTAAGAAAGCATCTGTGGAGTCTCAATAGTTCTCAGAAAAAATTATTGTTAAAGAAAACATAAGTTAACTTATTTTACATATTTTGTATACAAAGTGCATACAGATTCCTAAAAAATACTGACAAAACATCTATCATGTATCAGGCAGGCAAATGTAACAGCAATTAAAATCTGTTGCTCTAGAAGTAGTCTCAAACTGGGGAAGAGCCAAACAACTCCCAAGAGGCATATAAATTTTGTGCCCTGTGAGGGCACAAAATCACCAAGAGCCTACTAAGGATGGAAAACATCAGAGAAGGCTACAGGGAAACAAAAAAAAAAGTTAAACGTAACTAACTATACCTTAAAAACAATTTGTTTCTCATAAACTTTAAATGTCATTGCTGTGTAGCAAAATGTTTCACTGTACAAATGCCTATTATAGAGTGAAAAATAAAAATAAATTATTTTTAAAAATTCTTAAAGTCTAAAAAAATTTTTCAAATTTATTTTACTATTTGCTGTGACTTAAAGACTGTAATAATTCTACTTCAATAGAGATCTAGGAGGGAAACTTAAAAAATAAAGCTTGAAGAAAAAACAAAATGTAATAAAAGCAGAAATGACAAAAAAGTTAAGGACAAGAGGGGCAAAAGCTTTCTGGACAAGTGCACAGGATCAAAAGACTTAAACATAACCTCTTTGGCCTTATAGTTCCACTTTTGGGAATTTATCTTAAAGAAATAATAAGTGAAGGAAGCTCTAGATGCCCAGAAATTTTAACCATAGATGTCACTTCTTATGCAAAATCTTGCAAAATATACACAAGGATATTAAAACACATTATTGTTATTAAGAGAAAAATCAAGAGATTATTATATGAATATGGTACGTCTATCTTATAGAACACTATGCAGCCAAGAAAAATGCTTTAAAAACAAAATATTTCTTATGTTCCCAATATTTTCTATATATACAAAAACACAGGTGACAAAATGAGTATGATTCAAATGCCCTTTACTTTGTAAAACAAAACAATGAAAAAGAGAAACCCCTTTGTATGAAACATAAGCGCAGTATAAAATGTAATTACCTTCTGGTAGAGGGAATAGAAGAGATTTTTGTGTTCTACTCCCGGCTTTTTAGTAATCCCCCAATGCCCATTGATATGTTATTATGATCAGATAATGATTAAAAGTTTCATAGTGGAATGATAGGTGATTTCCCCCTGGGAAGTTAAGCAGTATGGTTTCTAATTTCTTTAAGGAAAAAAAACCCACTTCCCTTCTAAACTTATTGAAATAGCTTTTCTAAAACACCAAATTTCTAAATAGAAAGAAAAAAATTCTCAAAAATGTTCATTATTCCATGATAAAAACATTAAGTACTTAAGTCCAGAAATGGGACTTGCATGAATGGGTAAAGTCATATGGCCTAAGCTTGAGATTTCATTCTAAAATATCACATTAGGAAGCTAACTACACAGATTCATTTGAACCTTTGACCAAATGAAACATTTTTCAACTATGGTTCTTCATTTTGCCATTAATGGCTCTACTTTACTGGTCCACAAAAAAACTTTTCCAGGTGTTCTCCTCAATTTTAAAGATATTTACAGATGTAGGAACTCACCTCAAAAATACTTCCAGGTAGGACCATGGCTCTTTGCGTTTTCTCTTTCCAGCCAGTGCCAGGGGCATCTCTTGGGACAACTGGCACAAGCGCTGCAACACCGGGGGCAAGAGAAAGGAGCTACCTACCACAAGAGGCGAAAATATGAGCTAGGACGACCTCTGACAACACTAAGATTGCCTCCCCCCCCCGCCCCCGCCCCCGCCACATACACACAGTCCAGGTCCGGGGAAGCAACAAGAAGTACCGTGCATTGAGGCTGGACATGGGGAACTTCTCCTGAGGCTCCGAGTATTGTACCCGCAAAACAAGGATTATAGATATTGTCTGCAATGCATCCAACAATTAACTGGTCCACACGAAGACGCTAGTCAAGAACTGCATCGTGTTCATTGACGGTACACCATAGTCACTGACAGCAGACCTTACTGACAGTGGTACAAATCCCACTATGCATTGCCCCTGGGCTGCAAGAAGGGGGCCAAGCTGACTCCTGAGAAGGAAGAGATTTTAAACAAAAAACGATCAAAGAAAAGAAATATGATGAAAGGAAAAAGAATGCCAAAATCAGCATCTAGAGGAGCAGTTCCAGCAAGGCAAGCGTCTTGCGTGCATCACTTCAAGACCAGACCAGTGTGGCTGAGCAGATGGCTATGCAGTCACTACAGGGGAAGGAGCTGGAGTTCTATCTGAGGAAAATCAAGGCCCGGAAAGGCAAATAAAACCTCTTCCTGCCTTAGCTCCTGTAATAAAGGTGCTTATTGTGAAAAAAAGAAAAAATAAATACTTCCAGGTATTTGTCTCTGAGAGGTCGTTTTCTTCAGATCAACTGCCAACAAAATCCAACAATTATTAAATCACTCAATCACTTTCTACTCTGTAACCTCAACAATACAGAGTAACAAGAGTTCGTTCAAGACAAAGTATTAGGAGATAATTTTAAGATATCCAGATCAGTGCGACTAGATTACTCAATAAAAATGCTAATATACAGTTCATCTTATTAATAAGTAAATTTGAGAAAAATCACTTTATAAATGAAAAATTGATTCGACTTTAGTTAAAATGTTCTCGAGTAAATTTAGTCAACGTGGATTATCGGCGATATTTTCCATTTTCCCAATTATCTCATTCTTCATAATGACTTGCCAAAATTACTTCACAGAACACAAGATTCTGCTAATAGAACAAGATCAATGGCTGTTCTGACAAGGTCCTGTCTGGGAGGTCTTTTCAAGGTGTTTTCTGTGCCTGCGAATACACTGTTACTTCCTTTCAAAAAGTAGCACCACCTCATGCAGCATGGAACAGTTGCTTGTCTAAGATCAGAGAAACAGCCTCTGTTCAAGTGAATTCCTCAGCGTTCCGAAACCGGAGCTTATTTGCGTTGAGAAGCATGCGGACACACCTCTCCCTACGCAGGATATGACTATGTACCTTGCCTTTCCTATCTTAAGAAAGCGCCCACAGCCAGTGGCAGGCGCTTGGCTGAGAATATGACGAATTCCCGAAACGCGCGTCCAGAGAGAGGAAGAACTGCTCGAAGAGAAGCCAGACAAACTCTAGAAAACCTCCCATGCTCTCGAGTGGAGTCCAAGGACTCAACCCCAAGAAGAGATGTGCGCGTCCCCTCCGCCTCTTGATCCCTGGCGGCAGGAGAGGAAGCCTCGCCCCCTTTCATCCCGCCTCCCATTCCCCACCCCGCCGCTGGGAGAACTTCGCCATGGCTGCCCTGTGGCCCCTTAACTTCCGGTGCCGGTGCTGCTAGAGCTGCGCCATCCCCCAGTCACTCGTACAACCATAGCTTCCAACTGACCTTTTTAAAAGACCCGCGACTCTTCTGACCTTCCACAGGTGCTGCCTTGGAGGGAACCATGGATGGGTGCCGCCTTGAAAAGGATCTATAGGAGAAAAACGGTGCTCCTGACTCACCAGAAACCTGAAATGCGATAGAGCTGCCGCCACAGCTGCCCAGACAAAATGGCGCCTGGAAGCGCGTTAGCGCAGGCGCCTCGGAGAGACGCTGCCCCCGCCCCCGTGCAGGTCCTGGCCGCAGCTCCGGGTTCGGTTTCCATGGGACAGTCCACTGCCAATCCTCGCGCGGGACTGCTCTTCCTGACCCTTCAATTTACCAATCAGTGCTCAATCAAGCACATCCGGAGTTGTCTCTTCCAATCAGTTTTCAGGACCTGCTTACTCAATACCTGATTCTCCAGTAATGTTAGACTTCAGACATAGCCAATTACAAGTGGAAGATGTCCTACCTGCTGTTTCTCGCACCAATCCCTGAAGTTTCAGAGCTACATCCAATGAGGACGGCAGGTAGCGCGCTCCAATCCGAAGCTCTTCGGCGTCATGAGCAGCCAATAGGAGTTCGTGTAGAAGCGAGTCTGCTCAACAGCTTGTTATTTGGTGGATTGTGGCAGTAAATCGGGAGAGTGGGGAACCGGGCGCAGGAACTGCCGCCGCGGCCGGGAGTGGTGCTGCCCAGACAGGGGCCCACGGGGTGCAGTGGGACGGAGGACTCGGGAGCTGACAGCGCGCACTTTCCCCGCAGTTGGTAGGTGGGGAGGAGGGAAGCGGGGGACACTGAATGGACGAAGCAGCACAGCAGCTGCTGCTGCCGCCCGGGGTCCCGGTGCAGTTGGAAGCCTCGGAGGCGGAGGAGGAGATGCTGGGCAGACGGTGCGGCGAGCCGCGGGAAAGGGGCACGTCCCGGAGCAGCGGCAGCAAGTGCAGGGACCGGCGCCGCAGCCGCCTCCTCGGCCGCTTCCCCGTGAAAATGGCTGTGGCTGGCCGCGCCGCTAAGTTTGCTTCCGCGCCGCGGGGAGCGGGCTGCTTTGGGGAGCCGGCCCCCAACTCCGCGGCGCGTCCTCCCCGGTGGAGTCCGCAGCGGGACCGGGAGAGGCTGGGGGGCAGGTCCCTCTCTCGGCCGTACAAAAAGTTGAGGCGGGCGCGGGGAGGAGGCGGTGGCCGCCGCGGTGCAGCTCCCCTCCCCTCCCACACACTGTCCGGGCCACCTCCCCTCCTCCTCTCCGCCCCCCCGTCCCCTCCCCCTGCGCGGGGCGCCCCTGGCTCGCGCGCCTCCAGCCGAAGGCCGCGGCCCCTGCCCCTTCGGGGGAAGAGGCGCTGCTTCTTCCTGACATGGTGCAGAGCGGAGGACGGAGAGCAATGGCGCCGTGACACTCCGCTGCCGCCACCGCGGGCCCGGGGCGGGCCGAGGGGGGCCGATCGGCGGAGGCGGGGCGCGGGCCGGAGTCGAGGTATCCGGGGGGCGGCGGGGCCAAGGCTCGGCGACCGCTCCTGTCGGGGACTCGGGGGAGCCCAAACGGCGCCCTGTCCTTTTCTAGAGCGCTCGGTCCTGGGGCTCCGAGTTGAGCATTTCGGGTCCAAGTGGAGAGCGAAGCGGGGGCGCGTTGGGCCGCCAGCGAACTCCAGCGCAAAACGGGCTGCCCCCCAGCTCCTGAGTCCTGATTACCCTCCAAGAGGATCTTGTCCTTTCCTTGGTGAGGGTTCTGCCGTCCCCCGTTGGCGTTTGTTTACTTTCTTTCCCTGGGTCGCTCCCCTATGTAGACTGATTCTATGCTTCTTTCCCCTCCCCATGGTTCTAGTGACGGAGAAGATAGCTCGTTGAGCTGGAACCCCACAGGTCACCAATAAAAATGAAGGTAAGTGAAGTCAGCGCTGCTCTGAACCTCGTGCCCTGGGCACTGCCTGTCGTGAGGCTGCTGCTGTGCAATGTCATTTTATTTATTTATTTTTTTGCTACTCAAAATTGATTCCTCTACTAAACAGCGCTTTCTGAAAAGGAGGTCGTATTGAATGAGTGAGAAATGATCATTGTGCCTAAATTCAGTCAGTTCGGCCCCTCTCCGAAGCGATAGCACTTTGGAAAGGCTGTGGCAGCCTTTCCATTGTTGTCCATTGGGCTAGTATTTTTAAGCACTTCCTGTGTTGGCAGCAACCTTTGTAGAAGTAAAGCTTTTGTCCTGCTTTGGTTCTTTGGGGAATTTTTAAAAATTTTTATTTTTCCCCAGTGCCAATGCGATTTGCTAAGGAAAGAATATGTGGATTGTGTAAGATATCATTTCTGCTGGGGATAAAGTGAAATTCTGTGGCTAAAATATTTGAAGGCAAATTAAAACTAATAGTGTAATTCAATTGTTATAATACTTTTAAACATATATTCAACGTAAAAATGTACATATTCTTCTGAAGACAACTAATATTTAAACATCGTATGTGATATTTAAAAGAAACTGGAGGTATAGCAATCAGTCTGTAGTGCTGTGGCATTAAGTGTTTCAAGTCAGACATACATTTGCCAAAATATTTCTTTTCAATTTGCATTTGTAAATGCACTAACTTTGAAAGATACCTGATCCCTTAGTCATTTACTGTTTCAATGTTTTAAACTCTGAAATACATCATTTTCCCAAATCTTCTCTTGCTTTTCTCCTCAAAGTGACATATGTAACCTTTTTTAATGTTACTTGGGAAAATTGGAAAATGGAAATCATTTTGGACTTAAAAGTGTTTGTTTTAAGTTACAATGTAACCTTTGCACTTGGCAACGTTAAATCAAGTTTGTATGAATACACTTAACTTTGAAAAAAATAGGTAAAATGACAGACTAGAGAGGAATCATTCTGTTACTGTTGAGATTAAAATGAATTAGTAGAATAAAATTTCTTACATCTTTCGATGTATCATTCTTATCGTGGTCATTGGCTAAAAATAGTCTTTTCTCATTAAAGCTTTTTTTTTTACATTTAGTGTGGTAGACTGGGTAGGTATGGATATAAGTCTTGAATCATCAGTTCATATCTCTGCATTCATCAGCTGAATTTAGACTTAAACATTTAAAATGCAGCTTTTAGCTAAGGATTTTTTTCAAATAATCTCCTTATTAAAGGTTTGGCTTCATTTATTATCTATACAATTACATCCAAAAAGACATTGCCTGTATGTAGCTATGTTAATAAACATTTAATTATGTATTGCAAATATTAATTTTCATAGCAATATTTCTTTTAATTTGAAAAGAAAATTTTCTGGAGGCTATAATTGGATAACTTGAAGTTTTATGAGACATTTAATATGCATGCACTTATACTTTTTCAGTTTTTTCTTATTTTTAATAAATAAGTTGTAGAATTATTGAAACATTTTGTATCTGGAGAATAAAACATTATTATATTTCCCTACTGATACTTCCCAGTTACAATATAAAATGTTTTGTATTATTAGGATATGATTTATAAAAAATATTATTAATAAAGATAGTACTTTGGGGTATTTTAAAAATTATTGATGATATTAAGCAAATAGTATAAATGTTATTAACGTTCTTACTACTTTAAACACAGAAGTTTTTAATGAGTCTTGAAGTTGGAGGAGGGAAATGTAGTGAAATTCACATTTTATGTTCCTTTCCTCAGGCGGGGGATGAGCCTGCCTACCTGACAGTGGGAACAGATGTCAGTGCCAAGTACCGGGGTGCCTTCTGTGAGGCAAAAATTAAGACTGTGAAAAGGCTGGTAAAAGTTAAGGTAATTAAAAAAAAAAATGCAGCAGCTTTATTCACTCTGGAGTGAAGAAAGGGAGGGGAAAACTAGAAATCAGCATTTTATTTATTGAACCATTACTTATTGAGTCACAACTATGTGAAAGCACTGTTTTATCTAAACCTACAGGAAAAGCACATTAAGATTTGAGAAATAAAGAACTCAAAATGAGAAATTATTCCAAAATGCTTCTGTGGAAATACTATGCTCATGATACTTCCTTTCATTTGGATCTTTCCTATTTGTGGTGTCATGCTTGCTTAGGCTATAATCCATTTTCTCCTTTTTTATAATTTTCATGCTGAGACAATTTCATGTAATTAGGAAAAACAATACAGTGAGAATTAATTTTTCAAGACGGCATTAAAAATAATTTAGAAATTTTATTTTTTAGATGCTTTGATGACCAGAAAAAAAGTTAACACGTTGTTCCCGTACAGTATTTGGAAATATAGAAACATACTGAAGGATTAATACCTATAGCTTACCTCTCAAATACTACCATTAACATTTTTGTTTCCTTATAGTAATTCTCCTGTATAAATGTTTTTAATAATCTTAGTTATTTAGATTACTAAAGTAATTCATGCTTATTATAAACATTTTTAACATTTTATATTTACATAATAGAGTTCATGAAAGTTATATTGGATACTGTAAAGAGATTTGATATGGTCTACCAAGCGATGTGCGTATCCTAATCGTAGTGTTGTCATCGTTATTGGATCATGCTATACTTTCAGTTTTGCAATTTGCTTTTCACTTACATATCTGATCTTTTGCTATAAAAATTAAGTACCATGAAAGGAGGAAATGTTTGACTTTTCTATCCTCAACACCTAAAGAGGTGCCTGACAGAATGTGCACTCAAAATATGTTGAATGAGTAAATGATTGTCTAAGTGTAGCCCTGGACCAGTGCATCATCCTCACCTGGGAACCTGTTTAAAATGAAACACACACAAACCCTGGGGATATGGTCTACTGATTGTGTTTTAACAAGCCCTGCAAGTTTAAGAACTAAAAGGATATGTTTTGTTTGGTGGAATAAGTAAATTTATCTATGATTGTTATAAAATTTGTTTATATTTTGATCTGCCAGTGAAACTTTTCTTCAAACGTTATTAGGATATCATTTAGCATTAATTTCTTCTTTGTTTCATATAGTCTTTTTACTCTGTTAGCTAGACAGGATTTGATTACTAAATATTAAGCAAATAGTATAAATGTTATTAATTGGAATTCTTTGAGAATTTAAACTTTTTATTAGTATCGTGGCTCTTTATTTAATTTAAAATCAATACTTTGTTTGGAGAGGTCTAAGCAAATATTACCTAGAATTAGAATTAGAATTAGAATTAGAATTTTTGTATTTGGGTACTTTATTTAGATGGTTACCCTGTGTATTTAGGAGAATCTGTAGTAGAAAAGAGTTCTTATTTATAACTAAATTATGTATCATGATTATTATTCAGGTTCACTTAATAAAGGACCCAGAAAATTCTGGTTTTAATTTACCTTACATGTAGGCAGTAAAGTTGATATTGTTTTTTTTTGTATACTTGGTGACAGAACCTTTTATGACTTCTTGATAGAAAGCAATAAAGACAGTTTTAAGCTTTTACAATAATCACTACAGATTATAAATCTTCTATAGTTCATTAATTCAGCAAACATGTATTAAGTGCCTGTAATATGTATAACATTTGCTAACTGCTGGGGGTATAGTGATGAAGGAGGACTCTAGCCTTAAAGGAACTCACAGTTAATGAGAGATAATCAACATAAATATAAGACAATGTAATAACTATTATAACAGAAGTAACCACAGGATGCTAAGGAAGCATAAAGACATTGTTGTTACTGTGTTACCATAAATACATTGTTTAAAGAATAATGTGAATTTTTATGCAACATATTTTTCAGGTACTCCTGAAACAGGACAATACTACACAATTGGTGCAAGATGACCAAGTAAAAGGTCCTTTAAGAGTACGTATATTCTATAGTTTAAAATCTGAAATCATGTCTATGGCCATGCCGCCCTGTACAAGCCCAATCCCATCTGATCTCGGAAATTAAGCAGGGTTGGTCCTGGTTAGTACTTGGATGGGAGACCACAAGGAAAGACTGGGTGCTGTAGGCATAAAAAATAATAAGAAAATACAATCTGAAATGATGAATTATAAATTCATACAATAACTTAATGAATTTTACATCTGTAGATGCAATATTAAATTTTTATAAGAATGTTAATCAGGAAACAAAAATACAAATGAGGTGTTACATAGCTAGTATAAATTATGATTTACAATGGCTGTGTCCTTAATTTGAGAATGGTAAACATCTTACAAAAAGTTAATATATAAGCAGGAGTTTTCAGTCACTTTTGGTTTTGAATTCGTGGATTAAATGCTTCATTTTGTTTTTTTCCTGTTGCCACACGTTTATCTTGATAAGTAATATACTAATATCATAAGTCTGAGTCTTCTGTTGTTATAAGATTACTTATCAAGTAAACTGTTGACTTCATAATTCAATTTAATAAATACCTATATTACGTTTTTCATCCATTTTTCGCCATTTGTTTATGTAATAAATCTTTGTTATGTCAGTGTATCGCTTTGGTTAATATCTGATATACAACGATCTGGAAGCTGAAAGTAGGTCAGCTGGTCCACCCCTCTCTCTCTAGAGGAACCTTTATTGAAAAAGTCCCTTAAATATAAATGCTGAATCCAATATCTCTATAAAAGAAAATTGAAGCTATTTTTGTTGTGTCTTACGGTTTTTCGGTTCTTACATTCCTCAGTTTTCTTAAAGACAGTGTGTTACAGTAAAAGCTCTAAGGTAAGATTTAAGAGACTGTGTTCTCATTGTCATCCTGGATTCTGCAAATTATTTTTTCTTTCTGAACCACAATTTCCAATGGGTAGAATAGGGGTAATAATGCTACCATAAGCCAAAGCGTTTTGGAGCTCAAATTGTGTGATAAATATGTGAACACTATAAATAATAAAGATCTAAGCCAATATAAGGTCAAATTACAAGTATCTTCTTTTTTTTTTTTTTGACAGCCCAAGTCATATAGTTGATGGGAATTATTTGGTCTATTTAAATTTGGTAATTAAATTTTAATTTTATATTTTAGGTTGGAGCTATTGTTGAAACAAGGACATCTGATGGATCCTTTCAGGAAGCTATTATCAGCAAGTTGACCGATGCTAGTTGGTATACTGTGGGTAAGTAGTTAAGTAGTAATTTATGCTATAGGATTTGATTTGTAAATATACTGAATCATTATGGTGGCAGAGAAATATATATTCCTTCTTGTCAATTTACATGATATAGTTGGCTAAGATTTTAATGACTCCTTGCTGGTAACAAAAATAATTCTCTCATAGTAAGTTGGCCACTCCTGGCTATTTCATTCAAGAAAGTACTTCTTTGTTAGATTACCTTGATATTTCTTTTTCCAGAAAGTTAAATATATGGTTTTGTTTGAAAAGTCAATACAACTTAATATTGTAAGTAATCAGACTTTTTAACCCTTTCTATAATTATAATTAAAATTATATAGTTGCAATCTTTTATTCTTTAATTGTAAATAAAATTACATAGTTGCTGTTGGTTTTATATAAGGGTAATATAGTTCTTACCACAGAATTAAAATTCTAAAATTCAGACCAGAATAGAGTCAAGCCTAGGTAACTATAGCTTAATTTTTTATGTGATACAGTGGAGGCTCTGTTAGTAACACCTTTCAAGAAAGACATATGCTACTAATGTGAGTGCATTCTTAACATTGTACTGGCTTTAAAAAACTTTAGTGAGTAGTAACAAGTGTCATAATACATGTAAATTAAAAGTTAAATGTAATACTTACATAGTTTCTGTCATTATATTGAGAATAAAACAATTATTTCTAAACAGTTATTCCTCTCAGTACTTTCAAACTGCACAATCCTCTGGATAACATCCAATCCTTTGTTTCACACCGAACATCTATAGCATTGTTTGGTTTTTGTATTATGTCTTGATGTAAACAGTATCTTGATAGTGTTATGGTTTCTTTGTAGAAAGAAAAGAAATTGCCTTTTAGGTTTACTTTTAGTTTATTTGATTTGTTGCTTTGGGTAAAAATTATTCATCTCCAATTGATATTCAAAGCTGTGAAGAACACAGCTTTGGTTGAAAACTGTATTTCCTAAGTCTTACTCTGTGGTTTACGATAGTACTAGTAGTGATTTACTGTATGTAAGTACTATTTTCTAATCATTTTCATTCTTCTTGGACCTCCTAGAAGTTGGTATTGGTTCACAATGATCTATTATTCTGATCTACATATTTTTAGAAAGCTTAGTTGTGGCTATGGGTAGTTAGACATTTAAAAACTATGCTAATGTTAACTCTTAGAGATTAATTAAATACAATTTTGCTATATTAAACAAGGCAATAGTAAAAATTATAGGAGTTGTGTGCAGGATCATAAGAAATTATATGATGCATGTTCAAATACTAATATCACATCCTATTTGGTACTTAATATTGAGGTTGCATACATAGCACTTGTGTAGTTTTACTTCTCCAGAAGCAGTACTTTTCAGGTTTTCAGATTCTGGGTTTCAAGACCCCCAAATAATCCTTCAATTATGAATAGGAATCTCTATCCTTTACATGAATGGCATTTAATCATTTCTAAAAAGTAGTTGCTACTGAGCATTCCTTGTAGTGATTTTCTGTGATAGGTAATTACAGATGAAATGTATAATTTTTTTTCTCGAAGAGCTTAGAATTGTAATTGCATATAATTCATGTATCAAGCATTAGTGTACATAAGAATCACTTAGCGCTTGTTTAAAAAAATCAGATTTGGGACCCCATATTTCTCTAATTTAGTAGTTCTAAATGACATTCCAAGAATCTTTTTTTTTTAAGCCTACCTCACCTGGTATTTCCCAGTCGTCTCCCATCAAAGTCCTAACCAGGCCCGACCCTGCTCAGCTTCTGAGATCAGATGGGATCGGACGTGTCCAAGAATCTTTTTATATGCACAATGGCTGAGTCTAATACACTTTTAAAAGATAGACAGCACTTCAAGAAACAAACTTATTTGGGAGAAAAACTCAAAATATTTAAAATTTTTGTAAATACATAATGAGAAAGAGTGACCTATAAAAATTAAGATGTTGAGAGGAACTATTCACTTAAGTATACTCAATATAGTACTCTACCATGAAGAATGTTTAGGTATGAAAGGATGTAGACCACATAAAGAAATGATTGGAATATAATGATTTTAAAAGATGGCAAAATAAAATGTGTGACCTCTCAAAGGTCATAAGCTTTCTATATTTTTCTTTGAGTACCTACTACCTATTGGGTTTAATTGCTCTTTTCTGAAATTTTTCTTGATTTCTAGTTCCTACCAAAGTATTGCATAAGTAAAATCAGAAAGTTATGCAAAGTATGAATGTTCTTCATGACTTTTTTTTAAGAGATCTTGAAATTACGTCAGACTATTAAAAATGAAACAAAGGAAGGAGAATACCATACAAATAGGAGTTAACGATCATTGATAATCAAGTGTTAGCAATGAGTCAGTGACATTAACTCCTTATGTAATATAGGTATTAATTTTTCCTGTTATGACTGAATAACTAATCTAGAAAGAGATTATTGATGTAATATGACTCAATTTTTTAAAATTGAATATCTTGCCCTCTAATGTTGAATAATAAATAGCTCTAACTCATGGATATTTTTGTTTATTTTTTTGAGCCTTGGAAATATTTCCTCTTCCTATCATAAAACAGTGCTTCCTAGCATAATTTATTTATTTGGCAGCTTTTATCCTTGCATTAAAGATAAAGAATCTGTAATGTATGGAACTGTGTCATTATCTGTCCAGTCATTCAAAAGCTATCAAAATTGGGATTAGAATCATATCTTCACTTGACTGTTACCATTAACTCCTGGTAAAGACAACTGTCAGTCTTAAACTCTTCTGCTTTTTTGGAATATAAAAACAGCACATTGAATTTGAAAAATAAGGAACATACCAAGGAAAGAAATTGTCACTAATTTTAATAATTTACACATAAAATGTACATATACATCATATATGTTTAATACTAAAATCTCTTCAATCATTTATAGATTTTTGTTATATTTAGGAGTCAAATTTTTTTATGCCTTGTAGTTACTATTTTGCACATCAGTTGTATCGGAGCTCATGGAAGTTCTAATTAATGGATTTGAAGCTTAGATTAATCTGGTAAATGAACTGACTTTTTTAGAATTGCTGCAGACTTATTCTCAGGCTTTTAATTTAGTTAGAACCTTTTATTACAAATGTTTTTATAACTAAAATCAACCACAAAATATTCTCAAAACCAGGTGATTATCATTGATTCGAAAATCATTTCTTAAGTTGCCAAATTCCTGAAGATTTTGATCTTAGCTGATGAGGGACTTTTATAGTTCTCTCAAATGATTTTATAAGTAACAGAACTATTGGGTTTACCTAGGGTATACTTATATTTTTAATTTTGAAGTTTTTACTCCATTATGTGAAATATTTTGTTAATTAAAACTGTGATATACAAACAACGATTCTTGTTTTTCAAAAATCAGAATTCTCGACTTCCTCCCATGTTTATTTTATTCCTCTGCTTCATACCTATTTATTACGCATTTTGATCTTAACTATATTGTAGCTCATTGGTTAACCTTCTGATTTTCAATTTCTTTATAAAAGGAAGATAGTGATTCCTGTTTTGCAGAGGCTGCTATCAGGATCAGGACATGGTAGAATCTTAATAAGTCATAGCCAGGTACATTTTGGGTAAATAAAATTAATTTACTACCCTCCAGCACCTAACAAAATTATGATAACGGGTAGATATTTTGTATTTAGTAGTTAGATTAGATCTTTGTTGCTTTTGTTTCTTTGAATTTTAACAGTTTGGGATTTAGCTTTGTATATTTGTTTGCTTTGGCATTATTTTGCCTAGTATAATTAATGTTAATCAAGAGAGTGTCAGCTCTATTATTTTTCTCAAATTAGGCTTTAGTGTTTATATGTAATATAATGACAGAGATACTACTTTTGTAACATCTGTTCTGTTGCATTCAATGAATGATCTATTCAGATCTCATTTTGGCAGGTATAAGAAATTTCATTAAATCACTACATACTAATAGTCTGACTTTTTCTGGCATGCTGTAGTATACATCAGGGATCCACAACCCCTGAGCCTTGGACAAGTACTGATCCATGGCTTGTTAAGAACTGTACCGCACAGCAGGAGGTGACCGGCAGCCTATCAAGCAGTGCTTCATCTGTATTTGCAGCCACTCCCCAGCACTAGCGCATCACCACCTCAGCTCTTCCTCAGATCATCAGGCCTTAGATTCTCATAGGAGCACTGGTCCCTGATACAAAAAGGTTGGGAACTGCTGGATCTTGAACTAAAAAGAACCTACATTTACTATATTCACCAGTGAATTATTTCACTCTTATTAAAATGCCAGTCACTCTTCAATGCCTACAATTTTGTGCTCTTTTAGATGATACTTCAAACATGAAAGTTACAGAGACAACTTCTTATGGATGGAATTTCTTCATGCTTTTGGCAATCAGGGATGTCATGATTAATAGGTCCACGATGTTGTTGAGTTTTCTATTTGTCTTTCAGAAAATCTTGAGAAGTTACATGGCTTAACAAACTTGTATAACGTACTCAAATACATACCTTTGAATAGTTGTACGAATTAAAAAAGTCTTATACTGTTTTTCTTATTTAGTTGAAGTTGTAAGGGTTCCTGTGAAAAGCTGAAAAATTTTTGTTTGCTCCACAGTCTTTTGAGAAGTTCCTATGGTTTTTACTTTATTTCAGCTCATGGTAAAATATGACAAAAAATGAAATTTTTTGTTCAAAAATAATCAGAGGTTATTTTTAAAAGCAAGAACTTAAGTATATTAAATCATCGAAATTTCTCATCAGAATATTTTGATTTAGGACTGCCATTGATTAATAATAAAACGCTATGGGAAAGATTTTGTTGCATAAATTTGATATTAATTGGTCTCACATTCTCATTTTTCTTTCTCACACCTCCACTTAAATTTGTGGATATGTGAATATGTTTATGTGCGTCCAATGTCACTATCTTTGGTATTGTAGGCATTAAGGAAAATTAGAACTTTTAAGATTTTATTTTTTAGTATATTTATGGAAAGTAATACTAATGTGAAGAATTATTTTAAGTTTGGTAAAATTTTTATGATTTTGAAATTTTTATTTATTATTTATTTATTTATTTTTAACACCTACAGCACCCAGTCTTCCTTGGTGGTCTCCCATTCAAGTACCAACCAGGCCCAACCCTGCTTAACTTTGTAGATCAGATAAGATTGGGTGTGTTCAGGTCGGCATGGCTGTAGATGATTTTGAACTTTTAAAAGAACAGTGATTTATTCATTAGACTTGACACCATATAAATCATTTTGATATAAATGTTCAAGGCACTGTTAATCAAATATAGATTAGTGATATAATTGTTGGTGGATGTTGTGTTTTATCCTCTCATGGTGTCTGTGTTGGTCATTAATTTCTGTAATGACAATGCATAAAACAGCTTTTGTGGAATCATTACGGTTCTTTGAATATGTGCTTCAGGAGCTCTTAATTGTCTCTGTAGTCTTCTGCATGTAAGAGAATCTAGACTAGATGTACTTAAGAAAAAAATGACTGAGGCTGGTAAATCTCGAAGTTGAGCACTCTTATGTAATTAAGTTTCCAGCATGAAAAAAACAAGTTTATGATTTGATAGCAAAGTGTCTGTTAATAAAACAACCCTTTTTAAAAATGCAGGGTTGTGTCTACGGCCATGCCACCCTGAACGTGTCAGCTCTTGTCTGATCTCGGAAGCTAAGCAGGGTCGGGCCTGGTTAGTACTTGGATGGGAGACCACCTAGGAAGACCAGGTGCTGTAGGCATTAAAAAAAAAGCAGGTTTGTAATTACATAGATAACAAGGTAAAAAATCTAAGATACTATTAAATCAAGGTAATGTCAAATTTTCTCTTATTAACACTAACTTATTCTGTTAAAATGGAAAAACATAGAATTATGAAAAGCAGGATTAAATCTTAAAATAACCATTTTTGTATATACATGCTTTCCTGTATATATGATTGTCATAAGACGTACAAACATGTATATATGTTTTAAGTATCTGAGATGAGGATTCCATCTTCCTATATTTTATTTTTTCATAATCCTGGGCAATCAGGTGTCTTCTGAGAATATTTTCTTTTTAATAAGCTTTGTAAATGTTAGATGTTTAAAATCAGTACATTTCTGAAAAATTAAACCTATAAAATTATCAAAATAATATATGGTGAATATTAGTTGTTAATTATTAAATTCGTTACCCCCCTTTTCTTAAATATATTTGAACAGAGTTTTCGAGTAGTATGATTTTTAAAAATTTATTTAATTTTAAATATACAGTACATTGCTTAGACATCTCTATAGTTTGTAAAACGATCTCCCCAGTTGCTCCCTCCCTCCTCTGACCCTCCACCTAGCCAATGTATTAATGCTAACTGCATTCCCTATGCCATGCTCCCCATCCCTGGGATCATCCATCAGCTACTAATTTGTACTTCTTTAACCCTTCACCCCATTCTCCCAGCCCCTCAAACCCCCCTCTGTCCATCACCAAATTGTCCACTATATTTATGAATCTATTTTTGATTATTTTGTTCTTTTTATTCCTTAGATTCCGCATATAAGTGAAATCATATAGTGTTTATCTTTCGCTGTCTGACTTAAATGCCTTCTAGGTCCATTAAAGCAATATCTTTTTCCATTCCCTTCCTATTAGTCTGTGTGTGTCTTTTAATTTAAAGTGAGTCTTTTGTATTTTTTTTTCTTAAAGAAGTCCCTCCAACATTTCCTGTAATACTGGCTTGTTTAGTTTATTTTTGTCTGGGAAGCTCTTCATCTGTCCTTCAACTCTAAATGACAGCTTTACTGGATAAAGTTTCCTTAGTTGTAGGTCTGGGTCTTCATCCTGTCGAATCTTTTTTGCCAACCTCTTTTTTCCTATGAGTTTCTTTTGGAAATCAGCTGCCAGTCTTATGGGTTTTCCCTTATAAGTAATTATCTGTTTTTCTCGTGCTGCTTTTAATATTCTTTCTTTGTATTTATTTACCTTTGGTATTTTAATTATGTGTCTTGGTGTGGACATCTTTGGATCCCTGATTTTTGGAATTCTCTGAGCTTCCAGGGGTTTTATGTCCATTTCCTTCCTCAAATTAGAGAATTTTTCCATCATTATTTCTTCAAACAGCTGTTCAACATCTTGATTTTCTTCAGTTATGCCAATCAGATGGATATTTGGACCCTTAAAAGTGTCTTGTATGCTCCTTAAATTATTTTTATAGTCTCGGCATTGTATCTCTTGCCATTCAGCTTGCGTGTCATTGGCTTTCCCGTACTCTAGATAGAGCATTTGATCCTTTTCTTTATTCTCTTTGTTTATTTCTTTATTTCATTTAATATACATCTCATCTAAGATAATGTGTTCTTAATTTATGACTGGTTCCCCTTTATAATTTCTGTTTCCATTTTCATGGTTTGTTTGTTTTTTTATCATTGTTTAAGTTCTCTACACTTCCCAAAAGTTCATTGAGCATCTTTATAACCAGTGTTTTCAACTCCATATCTGTTAGATTACTTGCCTCCATTATATCTGGATCTCTGTTCTGTTCTCTCATATGACTTCTACTTCTTTGTCTTCCCATTTTGACTGTCTTTCCATGTCTGCTTCTATGTACTAAGCAAAGCTCCTAAGTCTCCCAGTCTATTAGTGTGGATTTGTGAAGTAGGTGTCTGTCCGGTGGCACAGTCCTGAGAGGTGTTCAGCTGCAGGCCATATTTAGCCCAAGTCTTTAACCCACTAGAGTCACCTGTTAAGATTCAGCAAGCAATCCACAGATGGTGTGCTTATAGTTACCTCAAAAGGCCACACGAGAAAGTGAGGCCAGCTGCCTCCGGTGTGAGTCTAGGTGCTGCTCAGCAAGGAGCACCTGACTTGCTAAGGATAAATCTGATGGTGGCTTGGGTGGGGCTGCAAATTGGGGGAGGCGGGGTTTCAGAGAATCCTCTGGGTGGAGCGACCTCTGTTATCCAGTTTGATGATGTCATGGCTGGTACTGTGTCCTGCTCACTGGTATGGAGGAGGGCTCAACAGGGGATAATGAATACCACTGGCACTTCTCTTCAGAGCAAGTCTCTTCTTGGCCCTCACTCTGACAATGGCTCATTATAAGTCTCTGGTACCCACGGCAAGCAGCCTAATCGGCTCTGGTGCTCAGAGCAAGAAGGTCTATCATGAAAATCCACTTGCGGATGCGGCCCCTTTAAGAGGCGTCTGCTGCTGCCGCTGCCGCAACCTCCATCTCATTCAGTTTCTGGAGACTGGGCAACCCCACGTCCTCGCCCCGTCCTACCTTCTGCTGTAACAGAGTGATTCTTTGTATTTCTTCCTAGTTGTATGGCTTGTTCCTCTAGATCTCAGGCCATTTTTCCTTGCTGCTGCTGTAGTTTCCATCACAACTTTTATTTGGTCGCCAGAGGGGTGAACAGAGCCTCTATCATCTGCGCCATTTTTTTTTCAGTCTCCCTTTCAAGTAGTATGATTTTTTTAAAAAAATGTAGTAAAAGTAAAAATTTTTATAAGAAAGCTCCCATGCAATTATGACGTATTTTAAAAAAAAATTTTTAATCTTTGTTTCCTTCATTCAATTTTTATTTCTAAATTTCTTACATCCTCTTTTACTAAAAGAAAATTTAATCTTACGACTTTAGAATTTGGCAGCCAGTATTTTTACTATGGTAAGTTATCATATAAGTAAGTAGAAGCAGTAGGAAAATCCAACAGCATTATCAGTTTCTGTAAGTTAGAGATGTTCCATTGATGACTTGAGAAAAAACCCATAACACTTTTTAAAAGCAGGTTTTTGCTCATTCTAGGAGTAAAGGTAATTTAATATCTATGCTTCACTTTATTGCTAATGGTTTAAAGAAGGTGGTTTGGTAGTATTTGGTAGTATTAGAAGCTGAAAAAGTCAATGGAGACACTTAAGCACTTGGGGCACCCATCTAACCTGTGTTTTTTTGGTATCGATAGAATCAAAAATGAAAAACCTTTTAAAAGGTTTTGCAAAACAACAAATAATGGTTCTTACAAATATTAATTAAGCCCCAGATAAATAGCAATAATAGCATTCTGTGCAGTTAAATTTTTATTCAGTGAGCATAAATTCTCTTTATTTTTGCTTATTGTAGTGTTCGATGATGGTGATGAGAGAACATTGCGACGCACTTCACTTTGCCTTAAAGGAGAAAGACATTTTGCCGAGAGTGAGGTAGGGTGACATTGATTCTTTGGGTTGAACAAAGGCTACTAACGTAGAGGCAAATGTGATTTAATTTGTCTGTTTCTTATCCAGACACTTGACCAGCTTCCACTAACGAATCCAGAGCATTTTGGAACTCCTGTAATTGCAAAGAAGACAAACAGAGGAAGGAGGTCCTCTCTTCCTGTGTGAGTGTTTTTATATACAATAACATTACAATTATTATGCCATTAAATAAATGACTTTTCTAAAGGTGGTAAATTTGTTTGGGTAACCTTTCCATAGTATCTTATATCCTTATGCTAGACATTTTACCCTGAGCTGATCTTGTTCTTAATTTTTCCCACTACTTTGTCCAATAATTATCACAACTTCTTTTTCAGAGAGGCTATTTTTGTGTCAAATTACTTTGCTGAGTTCCATAATTGATATGATTTTTCTATTTTAAGTGGATATATTTTAGCCTTTATTTTAAAAACATTTCAAATATAAAAATTATAAAAATAAAACAGTAAACTTTCACATACTCATCATTCAGATTCACTAACTTAACTTTTTTGGCATTTTGCTTTATTATTTCCTCTCTATAATTTTTTTTCCCAATTTAATGATAATAATTTTAATTGGCTGAACCACTTGAGAGGAAATTTCAAGCATCATGACCTTTTACCCCTAAATATTTTTCCTAGGACAGAACAAGGACATTCTCTATGTAACTAAAATATGATCATCAATTTCAGAAAATTTAATAATGGTAGAATGCTGTTTTCTAATAATATGGTCTTATTTCAAATTTTGCCAGTTGTCCCAAAAATAGTCTTTATAGTATTCTCTGATTCCAGAATCTTCTTTAATTTGGAAAACTTCCTCAGGCCTTTTTTGTCTTTTCACAGCATGAAATTTTTGAAGAGCATAGGCCATTTGTCTGTGAGATTGTTCCTCACTATGGATTTGTCTGATTGTTTTAGTTATCCAGATAGGTTACCTAAGTAAACTTTCATTTGTATTTTAATGAGATTTCTTTATAACCTGTTGGGAAATTAGAGTTATATTATCTGGCATCTGGCATATATAAAAAGTAGAAAGGCAGTCTTTTTAAAAAATGTATTTGAAAAAAAAGTCCTTGGCACATTAAATATTTTATGCCGACATAATTAGGCTTTTCGGTTCCAGTGAGTAGTTGGCAGGAGAGCCTAAGACCAAGCCCTCATTGATCTAGTGAAGTGAACTCAGAGTTACCATGGACAGACAGCTCAGGACTACTTCTGTGGGGCTGGGGAAGTTTTCATCTCTTCAGTTCTAGTAAGAACAAAGAGGCTACTGTTCTGGGTGATCCAGATTAGAAATTGTATTGTACATGTTAAATTCACACCATTCTTTATCAAAAATGATTTATGTTAAGATCATGATAAAGTTATTTTAACTTTCAGTAATGAAGATGAAAAGGAGGAAGAAAGTAGTGAAGAAGAAGATGAAGATAAACGACGTCTCAGTGATGAATTATTGGGAAAAGTTGTAAGTGTGGTATCTACATCTGAGAAGACTGAATGGTATCCTGCTTTGGTAAGTAAGGTTACTTTGCAGAGTTAATCAATAAATTATTTGAAATATTTGTTTCCCTTGAATTTTTAAAAAGCACTTAAAATATTTTGAAAATATTACACAAGTTTAATTTGGACTTTATTACAAAATTGAGGTTCCACATACTTCAGTCTTCTTTCATTATTTCCTTTCTTTAATGCTCTACAACTGATTATTTCTTGGGATCTTTTAGTTTTTCATGTGTCCAGTGGTCTCCTTTAACTCTATTCCCAATACTACTTTGTACCTTATCTACAGTAAGTACCTCCAAGTTTCCTTGACTCAGTTATTGAATTCTTTCTTTACTAAATTTAGATCGATTTTCTAGATGTAACTTTTTTAGATAAATTATTTAAAAATAGGATTCAATCATGATGATCCCATTCTAAAAAACCCTTCACTTACTCTGCCTAATATATCAAGTCTCCTTTTTTTACATGAATATTTGAGGCCATCCCTAGCTCATGGTTGGTTCCCATTTTCAGTGTAAGCTCTCTACTTAACTCAGGTTCTTTCTTAACTGCTCCCTCCATAAGACACTTCACTCCTCCAAGCCTTTACCCCTGCCTTAAATCACTAGTATATACTGAGGATCCACATTGAGTTCAGATTTGTTCTACATTCCTCAGAAGAAAGAGAAATATGAGACTTGTAACACATGGCCTTCAAGAAGCTTACTATATACATCTAAAAGAGATTACATGGTAATTAATAATTATATAGTAATTTTAAAAACTTCTGGTACAGACACTGGAGGAGGACAGGAAGTACTGAGGAAAGAAGGGGATATGTTGGCTTTGGAAATGCAAGTCTTAAATGGGTTGATAGAGAAAACTAATCTTTGCTTATTTGGGGAAGGAATAAGAAGAAGGGATGGGTAAGAGAATTATTTCATGAGAGAAATCAATAATACTTAGAATTACCTATCTCCACTTTCTCCTCTTCCTACTCCTCTCTTAAGGTTCAGCTTAAGTCCTACATTTTTTGCAGGGTTCCTCCTAACATAAATAGACTCTCTTCTTTGAATTTTTATATCACTTATACCTCTAATAATAATTTTGGCACAAAATGTGTCCCAAATTAGATTAAAATCCTTTAAAAACCTGAGGCCATGTTTCTAGGTTTCTATGTGCATGTAAATACATTACTCAATTCCTATATAATAGATTTATTTTTCATAGAAAATGTCTGAAAACTTTTTGAACCTTTCAGTTCTACAAGCAGACAGGTTAAGGGGTTTGGATTCAGAATATTCAGGTCATGATTTGCTAAGAGATTTAAAAAAAATAAATTCTTTTATTCAACAGATTTATCATTTTTCAGGTAATGTAGAAAATAAAAGATGTGTAAGACACCAGCCTTACATTTGATGATTTTATCGTCTAATGCAGAAAATTATTTAAGTAATTATAATATAAAGTAGTATATGTTCAATATTAGGACTACTTATCATGAGAGATTACATTTGTTTCAAGGAAATTCAGAAAGCCTTCATGAAACAGGTACTTTTGCACAGAGCTATGAGGGACTTAAAGTTAGTAAACAGAGCTTCACTAGAGGGCTTCCTTAGAGGAAAAAAGATGAGTAAAAGAAGCAAAGCAAGGGTTGTTCATGGAACTATGTGCTCTGGGAATTCATTTTGACTAAATATTAGATGTGAGTAGGGCAATAATAGGAAATAAGACTGGGAAGATAATTTGCATCTAAAACAGAAGACTCTTTAAAAATCCTTCCAAGGAATTTGGACATAATTCTGCCAGAATTTTTCATTAGAAGAGAGACATTATTTGAGCTGCATGTTCAGGAATGTTAATGAGGCAGTGGTGTGTTAGATGGATTGTTGTTGGAAAGACTAGAGGTTGCAGGAATCAATTTGGAGGCCATTAGAGTGGTTCACAGGTGAGATAATTAAGCGTTGAGCCATACCTACTTGTATCCTTTAAGACTTACTTTAAGCCTTTGTTGCCTCGCCTTTTCCTTCCCCAAGCTGGTTTAAATCCTACTTCTCTGTATTTTCTTATTCTATGCCTAGTAGTATCATTGTACTTTTTCTCCATTGTGTTCTTATTGTATATCTTTTGTGTTTACTCCTCCATTACACCGTAAGCTTCTTGAGGACAGACACAAATATATTATTAATCCAATAAGTACCAGTACCTAACAAGCAAACATTTACTTTCATTCAATGTTGAGACTGCTGATATGACTACAAAAGAATTTTTATTTATGTGGATATATGCTATTTAATATGATAGCTGTGAGCCCTATGTGGCTATTAAAGTTTAAATGTAATAATGAAAATGAAATAGAATTAAAAATTCAATCTCTAAGTTGCACTAGCCACATTTCAAGGACTCAGTCCCATGTGGTTCATTGCTATTGTACTGGTTAATGCAGATATTGAGGATTTTCATCATTGATTAAAGTTCGGTGGATGCTACTAGATTGTAGCAGACAGTCTAGTGTTAAAGGTAATAATGAACAGGTACACTTCAACAATTTATTGTTAGACTAATTTTTTTAAATATTAAATTCTATAAAGAATATACAGAGATTATTTGCTGTGTTCAGACTTCTAGTTTTTTTTCATGTTTTATATAATCATCGGACAAGACTTTTGTTATTTTTAAGAGTTCTTTACTCAGATTTCCTCAGATTTCTATTGATTACTAATAATTTTACGTTCCCTGTTAACTAATAATTTTACGTGCCCTGTTAAGAAAGGGAACTTTAGGCATTTATTTCAAAATAGATCCTGATTCAAGTGTATTTTTAAAAATTATGGTATGCCAATTTTTCATCACAGATCATACATTTTATTTTTAAGGCAATAAATAAGTTATTTAGTTGAGAGTAAATCCTAATACTTTAAAAGTGGTGGTCACATTGTAATTTATATTTAATTAATTATTCATTTTATAATGTAATGACTGTATAAATTAAATATCTAGAAAAATTAAATATCCGTATGCTAGATAAAAATTATAAGGTGATCTTTTGTAAATAATTGATTAATAATGAAAGCTATTGATAATAAAGCTATTTCTTATAAAAATAATCCATTTGAGAAGTTAGGGGATCTGGAATTGTCTTTTTTTAAAATAAGAGTAACTGTGTTCTTATTTTATATTTCAGGTAATATCTCCCAGCTGTAATGATGACATCACAGTGAAAAAAGACCAGTGTTTAGTTCGATCATTTATCGATTCTAAATTGTGAGTAATAAATCACTTAATAGTATTACATTGGGAGAAAAAAAAAATGGAATCACAGTGATAGACTGTTAGGTATTCTAAGTCTATATTTTTAGAAGGCTAATCATTTCATGAACTGAGAAGTTGTTACTTAATATATTGTGACTTTTTATAATGTAGGTTATTTTTTACTGAAAACTTTTATATAAAAACTGAACAATTTGAGAATAATATTAAAAACAATTTTTTTAATAAAGCATGGTACTTATTTTTTTATAAAAACTATATATTTTTATGTGTACTATTACATTATAAAGTATGAAATTTACTTTTAATAGAATTAATATAATCAGAATAATTATTTTGACTTTTTTCTGTTTAAAATTTTAGAAAAAGAATGTATGAAGACTATCTATTTTTCTGATTAAAAGTAAATGTTTTTAAAAACTCTTTAACCTCAACTTTTTGTTTCCAAAAAAATATATTAAATTTAAAAATATATATGTATTTATTATGTTATAATGCTCTGAAAAATTTAGTATCATATCTAAAAATTATAAACTTTTAATTACCTTTTATTACACTTTTTAGTGAACTGAATAGTATATTTAAGAAATAGTAAAGATCAAAATATATATTGTTGTCTTCTGTAAGGAAAATATCATGCTGATTAAACTCTACCCCATACTATGTGAAGGGTTGCATAGATTGAAATATTACAAATGTGAGGCTCTTAAATTAATGTACTTATAGTGTGTGAGTCATGAAGATACTAGCTTTGCCTACATTACCTCTCGCTTTTTATTAAAGATTAGGATATACACGAACTTTTAAAAATATTTTATAGGCAAAATAGTTTTGATTTGTTTTATATTTTTCTATGTCTTAACAATGGACTATTTAATAACTTTTCTTTAATAATGGTTCCCTCTCTTTTATTCTTCTCTATAATTAGTTATTCTGTAGCAAGAAAGGATACCAAGGAAGTAGACATTCTCAATTTACCTGAATCTGAGCTCTCTGCTAAACCAGGTAAAGTAAGGGTGAATCAACCCATTGTTTCTTGATGTGGCTGTACATGGCAAATGACTAAAGCAAGACAATATTCTCTGGTGCCATTTCAATTGTTTGGAGTTAATATCCTCTCTTTTTGGCTATTTTTGTAATATTTAGAAAAAACATTTGATTTATAATTTTTTGATAAGTGTAACTTTTCATGTTTTATGATATTCTCTGGAGTAATAATGAACATTAATATAATTACTAAATATGTTCAAGTTTATCATTTTATGAACGACAATTATTCTGACTCTGACTGTTATGTCTTCCTATTATTCTATGATGCTATTTCCATAACAACTACTAAAGCATATTTTTACTTTTAGGGCTGCAGAATGCAAGCATGTTCTTAAAAACTAGAGTTGTTCCTGATAACTGGAAAATGGATATAAGTGAAATCCTTGAGTCATCCAGTAGTGACGATGAAGATGGCCCAGCTGAAGAAAATGAGGAGGAGAAAGAAAAGGAAGCCAAAAAGGAAGAAGAAGAGGTGGTACGTGAAATTTCATGTTGTAACATATAAAAACATTTTAATATTCTAAAGTAAAAATGATACCTTTGTATATTTTCGCTCTGTCTAGAGTGTCTACATTATTTGTTTCTGTCTTTCTAGTTCAACTTGATTTGAGGAAAGGAGAGTTTTTTTGGCTTCTAGTTCGGTGGGTAAATCAGAACTAATTTTTAGTTGGTAAGAGGTTACAAAGAAAAACTTTTTAGGTTAAACAAGTGCAAACTTGTTTTTTTGTTTTGCTTTGTTTTTTTAGCATCTTTTCCAAACAACCAAGGAGGAAAGAAATGTAACTTTTATGTCTATTGCGTATGTTAATTGATTTAGATTGTTACCATGTGGAGTAACTGATATTATCTTTCTTTAAAGGAAAGTGAATGTCTGAAAGATTTTAAGTAACTTTCCCAAGGTGTCACAGTTCAAATGTGAACGAGGCTTTGAACCTAGGTCTTGTCTGTTTTAACATTGAAACTTTACTGTTTTATATATTTCACAGCATTTCAAAGATAATAGGGCTAAAAAAAAATCTATCCAAACTGAAAGACTATTTCATTAGCAATTTGATAGTCATAGAAAAGATTTAGATTACATTTTATAAGTGCTAATGGTTTTCTTTGTAATATTACATGTCATCTATAATTGTAGGAAATCATTCATGGAGTACCACATAATTGCTTACGTTAATATTGTTGTGTATTTATTCAGCAGTGTGTTGTCAAATAGGATAAAGTGTCCAATATATTTTTGGTTGTTGTGAGGTAAAAGGGCTTAGGGGCAGACAAAGAGAATGAGTTTACTGAAAAAGAAGACCTATTTGAGCATGAAAAATATTTGGTTGAAAAATGTGGAATGTTTGTTTCTGTTTTACATGTACAGATGTTAATTTATGAAATAATATGAGTATACTTGTATGTGATGAAGAGCATACAATATTTCTCTCCTTTTACTTCCCCTGCAGTATTTGGATTTTTGCACTCTGAAATCAGAATGGCGGTTCATACTTACAGGCTGCCTACAGAGTTGCCATAGCAACGTGCTGTTGGTTTTAAGTGAGCATGCTCGGAAAGGCAGGAAGGTTTAGCAGAGGCTTGGCAGGTTGCCAATGGAGGTTTGCCAGATGCTTTGAAATGGGCTGTCTTTCTTTTCCTTTCATGTAATGTCTGATTTTTATGTGGAAGAGAATGTAAGTAGTGCTGTATAACCCTGCGGATGCTATGCCCTAAGAGGGAAAGCAAATATTTGCAAGTCAGACTGAAAAATGTTCAGACACTGTACTGATTAAGTAGAAGGGGAATCTAACCATTTTGCATTTGAAAGAAAATGCAGCATATAGGTAAGATCTTTTTAATATTTAGTTACCATTTTGCTTGCCAAAAATGGGGTTAAATAAGAATTTTAGGTATTGGTGATGTAGCTGATATGGTAGGACTTGTAACCAAGCGCAATTGTTTTTTAGTAAAAGAGACAGTAGGAGTCTATTTTTAGAATATCAAAGGATGAAAGCTATTTTTCTGAAACATGAGAAAGATTTTTGAAATGAAAATGATGAGACAATTTGGCAAAAGTCAGAATTTAAAGTCTAAATATTAAATGTGATTTTTGTATTTGTATTTATTTATAGATTATGTGTTTTTAGGATAAATAGGCCACATTTTCAGGGTGTGAACTATTGCAGTCTGTTTTTTTTTTTTTAATTAACATCAGTTAGGATCTTATATTTCCAAATACTAAAAAAAGATAAATCTGTTTTTGCTAATACTTTTATTTGGTACTTTCAGAATGCATTTTCTCTACTCCCCCTTCCCCCCAAAAAAAAACCCCTGAAATTTTAAACAAAGAGGATAAAAAGAGCTTTGTAGTAAGATTGGAGAGGTTGGCTATAAGATAGTAAACAGTACTCTTATTACAGCTATTAATTTCATAAAAATCATTTTTTATTCAAGCTGTGAGTAAAAATTAATAAAAAGGAATAAAGAGCAGAGGCAGGCTCTGTTACCTATTGTTTGCAGGTAATAAGTAAAGAAATTTAAAAAGGTAAGGAAGGACCTTTGTAAGGATAGTATCTTCATCAAATATATTACTTAAAATATGAATCTGTTAAAATTAAGTGAACCAGGATGCTTTTTATCTACTGAAAAATAAAAGCAAATTTACAAAATGTAGACATTGATTTATATAATTATTTTTAATTATTTTTCAAATAGTCAGTTTTGTAACATATACTTTATTAAATTCCTTGATAGAAACTAATTTCTCTTTTTCTCTGGCCATACAGGTAGATTTTTCTTGAGTGAGATTTTGGTTGCTTTAGGAAAAAAAATCAGCTGCATTTTTTGCTTTTGGATTTAGATTTAGTTGCTGAATCATTCTAACGTGTCTTGAAAGTAATTTTTAAAAATTTTAATATATTGATAAACTGAAAAGCAGTTCAATCTATATATAGCGAAGGAAAAAAGGGATATGGTATAATATGAATTAAAATCTGATAAGCCAGGGCCTACCTGGCTTAGTCATTACAGGCCTTTACTACATAAGTGAGGTTAAGCTATTGTATTACATTACAGATCCTGTTCTTTCTGAAATGTAATGATGCTGTGCTTTTCATGAAGATTAATGTTGCTTTACAATGATCAAAAAGATCATTTACAACATTCTGTAAACCATTATAACAATACTTTAGCCTGTTATTTAGTGTTTGTAAATTTTATGCAGTAGAATCATACAAGTGTTAAAATACTTCTGCAGTGTTAGTAGACAGTGGACATTGTTTTTATATTTGATGCTTGAGTACCCTCATATATCCTTAATAAGGAGATTTGAGAGTCTCTGACTTTACTATGAAGGAGCATCTTTTTTACTTAATGTTATTTTGAATTCTTAAGCATTGGTAGTTCAGGATTCCAGTACAAGAAATATATTTCATACTGTTACTGTGTAGGAAGGGACTAGAGAATCTGACAGGAAATAGATCCTACCTATATTGATGGCTTTATGTTTTAACTGACTGGTAGATGGGGAATATTTTTGTGGGTATTACCTATGTCTTTTTATTTAAAAAATTATATTAGAAAAGATAATACAGAATTTCCTTTTGACCTTTTAAATTAGTTGAAAATGAGGTAAACATAAATTATGATATCAGTTATTCATTTACTCCTGACATGCTCACTTTGGATAAATGTAGGAAAGTTATCTAAGAATAAAATAAATAGCTGATTGTTTAGAAGACTAAATATGAGGGGAATTTGACTAGTCTTAGGCTTTTTTATCCTTTTGGTTTACTATCAGTAGACTTTTGCTTTGGGATCTTTCAAAAATCTTATCTAATTTCATATTTAGTAATGAATTTAGTGAACTTCATATTTAGTAGAATTTAGTGAATTTTTTAAAGAAATCTTGTTTAGAAGTATTGACACTCATTTCTCCAATTTTTTAATTTTCTAGAGATCACTGATATACTTAATTCCTAGAATAATATTCCACTATTATAAAATCACAAATGATTGAGCTTTTTTATTCATGGAAACCTGAAAGTACTCCAGTGCTCTGTTTATTCTTGGAAACTTAGGAGTTTTTAAAGTAAGATTATTTAATCTTCACATCAGGATTTTTTATGAGTCAGGAAACTGAGGCTTAGAGAGATTACAGAAGGTTTCACAGACTTTTAGGAAAATTTTCTCTCTTCCTCTAGATTTAAACTCTGTGAAAACAGAGGATATTAGGGATTTTTTTGGTTTTGATTTTCCTTTCTCCACCAATATAAATATCTACCAGATAGCAACATGGAGCTTAACTCAGAGTAAGCCTTTATTAAATAGTTTCTGAGTAAATGAATGAATGTAGGCTATGCAATTATCCTAACAACTTGCTATTTGAAACAAAATCATGGAGAGTTTGTTGCAAGGTTCCAGAAAGTTCACTTTGGAAGGAACCATGTGATACGGTATCTCATAATGGATTTTTCTCAGGCAATAAACTCTGTAGGCAGTCTCATTTCCTTATATAATATTGTGAGTTTATAAATGAATTCTTTTTGGCTTAAGCTACTTTGGATAGTTTTCTGTCACTTGCAGTAAGAGTTCTTGACTAATAATACTTCTCCTTCTTATCTTGCCTCACTTATTTCACATGTCTTTTGACTATTCTTTTCCTTTCTAGTCTCTCTTCACCTCCAATCCATTGCCCATAGACATCTTTCTAAAACATAGGTGGTTCCTGCTGAAAACCCTTTAATGGCTTTCAGTACCTATAGGATGACATTTAGGACTTTATAAGTTTGGCCCTTAATAATTTGATGCTGCCCAACTTTTTATTCTTCCCCTCCACTATTCTCTGGCAGTATGGAACTTCTTATAGCTTCTTCTCGCCACCTCTTAAAATATTGCTCATGAGCTGCTTGTTGTCAGATATACTATATTGAGTATCACCTTTGTGTTGCCTATTCCCTTTATGAGTATTAAATGTAATAGGTAAATAAAATGAACATTTTAAAAACTCAGAAAATAATAAACACTAGATAAGATTTAGAAAATGCAACAGTCTTCTAAGTAGGAACGAAGACAGCTCTGCCTGAATTACAGTGGTTGAGTATGACCTATAAATGCTCAATGCATTAACCTTAGTTAAGTTGTTTTGGTATTTCACCGTTTAAAAAAAAAAAAGCAGTGGGGCTGTTTAATATATTTGAAATTTAAAATTTTATACAAAAAATATGCAGCTACTGGTATTGCTGCTGCTTTCACATTAGTCTTCTAGCCCACAGCTGTCACTTCTGATGTACTTGAAGTTTGTAGCTCCCCAAAGTGGAGCTTTCAGGGCATTGTCTTAATACCCACTCCTAGTCCCCAGCGTGAGAGACTAGAGATCGAGAGATTGTAAGAACTGAGGAGTTAAGAGAATGTGTGATTAAGTTCCAGGGGTGTGGTGAGAAGGGCAGCCACTAAGGAGGACCAGAGCAGGGGCTATAAACAGTAGTATAAAGAGTGAACAAAGCTGCTGTTGTCCAGAATTACATTAATTCACAAAAACAGTCTTTTGGTATTGAAAAATAGACACAGTATACTAGAATACAAAAAAAAATGTGTTGTTAAAATCATTAATAACTTATTAAGAGTATTTGTAGGGTTCCGTGAGAACTGAGATACCCATCAACAAAAGATGTGTACCCTTACATACAATACTCATTACAAGGAAACCACAAAGATACAGTTCAATTAAACCCTTACCTACTTACAAAAAGTCAGTTTTTATAGTTCTAATCTGTTACGTGCTAAGAAAGTATCTTGACCCACTGTGCATAAGTTACGTGGGCCTGAGGAGTTTTGTATATATGCATCATTTTTTACTCATATATATTGGGACAATTTGGACACTTTTTGTTTACCTTCCTAATGTACGTTCTCAAGAGTAGAGCTGCTAGCTAAGTAAGTTAATAGCTCAAGGTATTATCCTTTTTCAAAAATACATAACAAAACGTATTTATCTCCCATCACAATGAAATGCAGAAAGTCCATCCTTCACTAGAATTTGTGCCATTTCTCAGTGAATAATCATTCCTTTTCTGATTAATGTATTTGGGAAATGAATGAGATGAATGCTGGCAAGTGATTGTGCCACAACTACCTGTTACTTAAGAATATCCTCTGCTGTTTTTACTTTTCTCTTTTCTTTGACTTGTCTTGCATTTATATTATGATTAGTGTGAGCCATGAAACACAATGAACAATTGAAGAAAACCTCAGTTCACTTTCACAGAAGTCGTTTTCATTCACATGATAGAGTATCTAACATACTCGCTAGTAATGGTAAAGTTGTGAGTAAAATAGGCATGTTTCTAACTTCCTAGACCTTATTGAGCATTTACAATGTGTTGAAACTTTGAGGACTACAAACATGAGCAACTTAACTTACACTTAAACTCAAAAATTATCTCAGCATCTCTCGCCTTCAGAGGAGAGGTCATCTTTCCATCATGAGATGACAAGACTAATTCAGTCATTGACCTTCCTGCTTGTGGACTGTTGTAATAGCTTCCTTTTTACTTCTAATCCGTCAAACTCATTCTTGGCAGAGAACTTTTAAAAACACAGATCTGATCTAATTCTTCTTTAACTCTCTTAGAACTCATATCTACCAGGAGTATCCAGTTTAGATTCTCTAGCATATGATCACAAAATCCTTTCATAATCACAACTTCCCTTTGCCAGACTCATGCTTATGCTGTTTGCTGTAGCTCCTGGGCTGTCTGCTCTTCGTATTTGGATACTTTCCCTAATACCATCACCATCACTCCATGCCCAACAGAACCATTCACCCCCTCTTTATTCTTTTATTTATTTTAGAAAACTTATCACATTGTATCAAATTAGCTTGTTTTACATCTCAGCACCCCCTGTCAAACTCAGAGTCAAAAGTAGAAGGTACCATGTCTTCTCATTTAATCAAAGTAATTTGCATAGTTATTGACTCATAGTAACCATCAATAGATGTTTGAACTGAATTTGAAGACATAGTTTCTAAAGTCATAAAATTCATAATCTAGTAGTGTAGATAAATACAAAACTATAATACTCAGTAGTATATATTGATGCTAACTGAAACTGTACATTTCTTGAAATGATGATCATGTTCATGTCTCATATATCCTTAACTCCCTTCCCTGCCGTTTTACCGGATGCATAATGACTGTTCACATGCTTGACTAAAGGAAGGGAAGAAGACTCATCAGCAATCTGATGGACTCTCTAGGACCTCCCATTATTACACCCTCTCCCATTCTAAAACCCCTGAGGGATGCAACATCTTCTGGCTATTAACCAGAAGAGAAATGTTGTATGTACAAAGATACCATGAACAGAGAAAGCACACTGTGATAGTAAATATGAGCCCCTATACAAAAGTCATAAAGACATATTCTGCTAGTTGGAGGGGTTTTCTAGCATATGCAGTTTTACTCCCAAAGTAACTAACAACACAGCTATTTTCAAAACAAGATTGTGAAGAATTGCTTATTGTAAGAGATAAAGCAATCTTTAATTTTTGCAAAGATCAGATAAATTTAAAACTTTGGTTATAGACTCATCTTTTTTGTGTGTGGAAAGTAAATTTCCCCTCAACTAGGCATTTGTGGAATTCTTTATTCATTTATAGCCTGTTTTTATACCTAGTAAGTGCACTTAAACTTAAAATCTTATAACCATGGACATCCACTGAGTTTTAAATTAAATGTATTTAAACCACCAGCTTTCATCTATAAAACTATATTTTTAATTACTAAGAATTTATCAAGTATTTGCTACAATCTTAATAAATACGTAATCTGCATTTGATGGCTTCATTTTGTTTACTTCTTTAGAAGGCAAAAAAATCAGTGCCTTTTAAAAAAAGCACTTTGATCCTAAATAATGGAAATGAGTTGTTAATCTGAGGAGAGAATATTGTGGTTATAGGTAGTAGGCAAATCATAGAACTAGTGTGGCATAGGATGTTTCTGGGTTTTTTTCCCCCCATACTGGAAGTCTTAAAATTAACATCTGAAATGATTCTTGAGCTACTTGATTACTTTTTTTTCTTGAGTTAACTCATTGGCAGTTGTTTTAATAACCTTGCAAAAGCAAAATGTTTGATTTACATGGGGAGAAAACTACTATTTTTTTTGTATAAATGCTTTTTAAAATTATTTTTTCAATTACAGTCGACATACAATATTATATTTAAAACTGTCATCTCAATTTGAACATTTAGTAATGACCCCATTAACTTTGTAAATTGCTAATTTTTGAGGCTTAGTAAAAAGTATTGAAAGTATTCCTGTGTTATATAAATCATTCTGAATGAGTGTACTAAAAGATTGTACTCCCTTTTTCTTGATTATCTCATATATATTTTTTCATTGTATATTCTAGTCAACTACATGTTTATTATTAGAGATTAAAATTTTTAAAGATACAAAATTAAAAAGAACCTATCACCCTCTGGACTGTGAACACTCAGTATTTATTGCCTGACAGTTAGTTGCTTTTGCATTGAATATGGCTTTGAAGGACAAGAATCTGAATTCTTCTTTGAAACATAGAAAAGTGGTATTCTGAAATTAAGTTATGATCATTTATATGGAAGAAACATATCAGTGTTTTGTTTTATATAGTATTATTTTTCCAAATATTAGTTTTTAAGAAAATATTAAAACCCGTAACTCATTTGTTTGACTAGAGCCCACACCTGAGCTGTTTAATAAAAAATCATTGTTTATATAATTAGTAAAAAATAATACTTAAATAGGTATTTGTAGGATAATTGTTTTTATATGAATGTTTCCATTAGTTCCCCCATCCTTCAGGACCTAAATTAGTGTTTATGTATCTAGTTTCTGTCTCTAAGTCATTTTCATTGTCTTATTTTCAGGGATTGCAAAGTCAACTGCAGAGGCCAGGTAAATGAGTAAAGCAGGCTAGTGTGATACAAGAGTAGAATGGTGGAGTCTGGGACAAAATAGAATTTATATAACTCATTTAAATGCATTTATATTTTTAATAAATATTTCACTATCCAAACAAAAAATCTTTTCCATGTGACTCTGCATCCTTTTTTATACTCATTCAACAGTAACAAAATTTTAATTTGTGTAGGTAGATTTTAAAATAATAAATTATTTTGTAATTGTAATTGTGCTCATCAGTCAATATATTTGTATAGGCCACATGGTGTTTTCATGTTTTGTTTTGTTTTTTTAATAACCAAGTGAGGAGAAAACACCCATTTCTAAACCTTTTTCTCATGGCTAATCTTAGTTTTTATAGTGGTACTCAAGGGCAGGGTTAGAGTGATAAATGGGATGAAGAGTAGAGATTGTATATCTTGACAATTCATCAAATCAACTATCATAAAATGAGGTAAAATCTGGCATTGCAGGATTTTGAGAAAATTCATATTTCCTAGCTTCATTAAAATTTTATTCCCTTATATTGAGCTCACAAAACAAAAAATAACAAAAGACAATGTATCTTATCCTATTCATTGTACTATATCTTTATGTATTTTACCTTTACAGCCTGAGGAAGAACTTGATCCTGAAGAGAGGGACAACTTCCTCCAACAGCTTTATAAGTTTATGGAAGACAGAGGTATTTTTATGCTCATTAATTGAAAATAGTAATTCCTTTTACAGTTTCAGAGTTTAGGTTTATGTATTATTTTTGTTAGAATCGTGGGTATATGGATTTAGATTTAAAGTAAAGCCTAAGAATCAGTTACAGCTAATAATAAATACTTGGAATAAAAATATTAATATCTATTTTGAATAGAAATATTATAGGAAGTAGTTTGGGTAAATTAAATTTAATTTCCTTGAGATTATAAAACCAAAATATAATAATATTTAACTAATAGAAAGTGAAGGATCATAATGTTAATCTGCATACCCATTTATTACTACTGCTATCTCTATGGCAAGAAACTAGCCTGATCCTTGATCTCAACAAATTAAACATAATAGGAGATCAGTATCTAAATAGAAAGAATTTCAATTCAGAAGTTAGAAGAAATAGAACCTTTATAAATCATCATACTTCTTGACATTACTTTAGTCCTGAAAATTCTCAGGTAAATTCATCCTAGACATTCTGTAACCTTCAGAAATTATCCTTCAGATTACTGCTAATGGTCTTAACATTCGTGTTAAAGTAGTGAAAAATGAAACTATGGCCTAAAATGTGCTATTTCCAATGTGCGTGTTCTTGCCCAGATTTCTTGAACCAGCAACATTGTTGGCTACACCTTGTAGTTCGAAGGTTTAATTTAGTTTTACCTAACTCAGTGGTAGAGAGGGAATTTTATTAGTTGTGAAAGTAAATCTAAAGACCACCACAATGTAGTATAAAGAATATAGAGAATATTTTGCGTTGTCTTAAATAATTTAAGGTTCTTTAAATATATGCCTCTGGTTAATAAAATCTAGGAAGTGAGAAATTGATTTTTTTTTAACTTAGTATATTCCATTTGAATAAACATCATTTCTACCCTCTGATATTAAAAATAGGTACTCCAATCAACAAACCACCTGTTTTGGGCTATAAAGATCTCAATCTCTTCAAACTCTTTAGACTGGTTTATCATCAAGGTGGATGTGATAATGTAAGTAGAGATGTAAGAAGTTAAGTCATGTGATCTTATATGTACTTTAGGTAATAAACATGTTTTCTTAATGAACGTAGAATATTAGTGTAAAGATTATTTCCCTTTGCAAATGTTAAAAAATAAAAACTTAATTTTCCAGATTGATAGTGGTGCTGTATGGAAGCAAATTTATATGGACCTGGGCATTCCTATTTTGAACTCCGCTGCTTCCTACAATGTAAAAACTGCTTATAGAAAGTAAGTAGTATAGTTTATTCATCAAAAGAATTCATATTTACAGAGACTCTTTTCCATTTGTTAACAATTAAGAACACATCAATTAAAGAACGTTGAATTTAGAGAAAGTGAATAAAAAGATTTAGATTAATAGATACTTGTGATTGAAAGTTATTTCAGTGCATTAAGTCTGTACTTTATTTTTCATGTTGTCCTAATTTCCTTTCAAAGTCAGGGATGCAGGGCAGTATTTATAGTCTGAAATGATGGTACATATTATGAAACTATATCTTTATATCTTTTGCACGAACCTTCAGATCAAAACTATGATAGCTATGTTCATTTATCACAAGTTCAGATTTGTCAATAAGAAATTTTATTTTATGATCAATATTTCTGTTTATAATCCTTTAGGAAAAAAAAAACAAGAAATTAGTAACATAGAAAAGTACTTAAAAGAAAGATCTTGAGTTTTACTTTTTAAAAACATGAGTTTTAATAATACAGTATTCAATTAAATATAAAGATTATTTATTATTTGTTAAAAAGAAATATTGTTTGTTTAGGTACCTTTATGGTTTCGAGGAGTACTGCCGTTCTGCAAATATTCAGTTCAGAACTATTCACCATCATGAACCAAAAGTAAAAGTGGAAAAAAAAGACTTAGAAGAATCAATGGAAGAGTCTTTAAAACTAGACCAAGAAATGCCTTTAGTAGAAGTGAAGAGTGAACCTGAGGAAAATATTGATTCAAATAGTGAAAGTGAAAGAGAAGAAATAGAATTAAAATCTCCAAGGGTAAGTAGTTAATACTAGTTTTATCTGTTTTATTTTAAGCATTTAAAATTTTTTATTTATGAGCATTTTCAGATATGCACAAATATACTTAAGTGAACCTAGTTTATTTTCCAGTATTTAGTTATGTTTCAGCCAGGTTAACCTAGCTGCCTTTTTAAAAACATATCATATACTATTTCTTCTACCTGAAAACCATTCCTCCTATTGTTTTCTGTTTGTGTCTGTTCAAGTCATTCTCATCTAAGGTCAACCTCAAATATTCACCTCGCATTCCCTCTAATATTGCTCTTTTTATCTGTAATTTACTTATTCTGTTTATTATTTATTGTTTCTTTTACCCTACTCTGCACTTCACACTTCACGAGGGCAGGAATAAGTGTTTGTTTACTCATGGATCCCAGACATATAGAATACTGGCTTACACACAGCAAGGACTTATTAAATAATTGTTGCATGGATGAATCTCCTTTTTATAACACCTGCATTTTCAAACAGTGGGATCTTTTCTCTCTCTGTTACTCCATAGCACACTGTACAGCTGTTGTGGCTGTTTTTTCAGGCTCTGCCTTGTTTTTTAGTCATGTGAGCACTGGTATTATAATGCTTCCTCTCCATTAGTATATGAGTCCTATGAAGGAATTCTCATCCACTATTTCGATCATTGTCAAATGATGTCTACACAAAAGGATTTATCAGATTTTAGGAGAAAAAAATTTATCACACTATCAAACAAGTTCAAAGGAGTGACTGTAATACATCTTATTTTTTCAGTAAAATAATATTTAGTGAAAGAGGTGAAATCACCTGAAAAATGCTCAGAAACCATTTTTTAAATACTGTCAATTCTGTCATCTAGAAATGGAATCTTCTACTGAATTTTGTGAAACACTCAAATTGGTTTGTTTTCTTTTTAAAATTTTTAATTTTTAAAAATTGTGGTAAATACATGTAACATAAAATGTATCGTCTTAACCAACTTTAAGTTTACATTTCAGTGGCATTAACTACATTCACATTGTTGTGCAGCCATCACCACCATACATCTCCAGAACGTTTTTTATGTTGCAAAATTGAAACTGTACCCATTAGAAAATAATTCCCCATTCCTCTCTCCCTCAGCCTCTGGCAACCACCATTCATCTTTATGCCATTATGAATATCACTACTCTAGGTACCTCATATAAGTGGAATTATACAATATTTGTTCTTTTGGGACTGGCTTATTTACTCAGCATTATGTCTTCAAAGTTCATTCATGTATGTGTCAGAATTTTCTTCTTAAGACTGAATAATATCCTTATTGTATGTTCTGTGGACATAGTTTCTTGTCATTACATAAAGACCTTTTTTATCTTATGTAAAAGATCTGGAGTCCTGCATAGTGTAGCTGTACTATAAATTTACCTTCCTCAAGAGTTTCTCCCCAATTTTTTATGATTATGAAAAGTGCTGCAGTAAATATGCTTGAAAAATGCTCTCCTAATTTATTTGAATATAAGGGGTAGACTTCTAAAAATGAGATTTCTGAGACAAAGATATATAGACCAAAATTTTGATAGAAAATGGTAGCTTTCATTCATTTACCTACAGATTATTTAAAGAACACCTGCTATGTGCCATGTACTCTCTAGATGTGAAAATACAGAAATAAATATGACAAAGTCCCTGCTCTCATGGAACTTACATTTTAGTTCTTTGTGATAAGAAAAATAAATGTTTTTTTCCTACCTCTGAATTTTAACTAACACATTGTTAGGAACTAGGAAAAACATCTGTTACACTGACATATTAATTGTAAAATATTCTTGTGCTCCCTAAAATGTTAGCTCTTTGATTTAAAAAGTGAGAATTAAACTCACTTTATTCCAAGTAGAGGGAATTCTGCTAGTGTGTAGAAGTTAATTTGAAGAAGAATTTAGGAGATGTTGAAAAGGCTTACAGTTTCACAGTCAGTTGATGATGCAGTAAGAGGCTGGGTAAAAGCTGCTAGCGATAGGACAGTGTACTGCAGGCCCAGTGAGCTCTTCAGATACTCATTCAAAGAAATCAGCTTTCTTTTTGGCCACTGATGCAGTTCAGTCCTTTAAAAATGTAGTAACGCAGAAATACAGTGATAATGTAAATTAAATCCTAAAAAACAATTAGAGATCACAGAACTTTAAAAAGGTCCATAATTTAGAGTGTTGATATATTATTATTCACAACTTGTATGACTGATGTTTAGATAATTTTTAAAACTTTTGTTGTCAAGAAATATTAAAAGCGAGAAAATAATGTAGTGAAGAAGAACGTTTTTTTTAAGTATCTATAACCAAGAATCATAGTAAACTTGGACCTATTTAATTTACATGGGTTATTATTTTACTTTCAAGGGCAAGAGAAAAGTGCACAGGATTTGATGGCTTGTCATTGTCATGTCTCAAGCCAGAGACATTGTCATGTCTCAAGCTAGTCATTGCTGTGAAGATTTAAGAAAAAGATATATTTTTCTGCTTCCTCCTTCCATTTGTAATGATAGCTATTTTAAAGCTTTTATCCACTCCACTAGGGACGAAGGAGAATTGCTCGAGATGCAAATTCTATTAAAAAGGAAATTGAAGAAGAGAAAACGGAAGACAAATTAAAAGATAATGATATAGAAAATAAGGATGTAGATGACTATGAAACTACAGAGAAAAAAGAAAATGACCTACTACTGGGGAGAAAAAATATGCCAAAGCAAAAGGAGAAGAAAATAAGAAAGCAGGAGGATTCGGACAAAGACTCAGATGAGGAGGAAGAAAAAAGCCAAGAGAGGTACATTATCTTATTTTGTTCTCCAGAAGCACTTGTCTGAGATACAGCAGCACTCTGTTCCTGCTTAGATATTCAGGTTTGAGGGAATGTTTTCTTATTGGGACTTCCATTCCTCTTGTCTAATGAAGGTGAGACACATTGTGAAGATGATGTGTATCGCCTTTCGGAATTGGAGAATATACTGGTCGCACCATTTTAATAGCACTTGTGCCCTAAACAGTGGCCTCAAAGAAGGCTGCGTCACCCAGTCAAAAGAAAGGTCCTGCACTTGACAGCAGGGAAGGGAGCTGGAGAAAAATGGAGGAAGTGGACAAGAGGAAACAGCGACAGCAAAAATTCCATTTTAAAAAAGGTACAATGTGGGAAAGCTAACAAACACATGGGTGCACAGTACTAGCAGATGTTTCTGTGTGTTAGCTTCATCTAAGACATTTTTCTTTTTCAAGTTATCGTATTAGATTAAGTGGCATGCACCCCTGATTCTCGTTTGAAAAGTACATTCTTGCCCCACATCACACCAATAAATTTCAGCTTTTTAATGTCCATCCTGTTTGCTGTTGAGTGAAAACTGTATTTTTTTCCGTGTATTATATACATGTATGGACTGAATTGACTTAAAATAACCAAAGATTAGGCAGTCCAGCTAGATCACAGTAATATCTGACCGAGTTTAGCTGGCCATTTCTGTGTTGTCAGATTTACTAATTTTTATTACTACTAAAAAATGAATTTTAATTCAGCAACAATAGCATAACATACTTACTTGTAATATAAGCTTGCCTCCATAGTTATATTTCAATTATTACATGATCTTGAATTTTCTAGAAGTTTGAGTAGTTAAGCAAAATTTGGGAAAAGTAGCCTGCCTGTTGCATACAACTAGTGGCTGACATCCATCTGAAAATTAACTATTGAGAAAATATTTGTAAAAATAGGAATGATTGGTGAGTGGGAGAGATAATTTTATGATTCAGTAAATAGGTACAGGAGCTTGTACAAGTACTTGTGGATTAGATGAATAAAGAAATTCTGTAGTGAAATATAATTAGGATTAGGAAAAGTGGGAGGAAATAATTGGAATTGAGAATAATGAAGTGAGTGTAGTATTTCAAATATGTGAACAATACAATTAAGCAAAGGTGAATCACTTAAAGATTAGGACTTATGGTGTGAAGTTTTGTTAAAAATAAGCATCAAAATATGCATATTATAATATGTATATAATACATAAAACACATAATGCATATAAATAAATAATATGTGGTTTTTAACTCTTTTCCCATTTAGAAAAAAAAATGCAGCTCACTGCCAGCAATAATTTAATGTCACATGTAGGAATGCCACATTTCCTACGATTTGACATTTTCAGCGATTGAGAATTACTGTATTTTGCAAATGGAAATACCACTACTAAATAGAATGCTATACATAGAATAATGTCATTTGTTTCCAAAGACTACCCATATATTAGAGCAATGGGAAAATAATAATGTGAGTGAGATATTTCATGACAAACGTTGAGGGTAAGGTTAGGACTAAATACTGCAGCCACGAGCGCTGCTGGCAAGTATTTCTGGGGCAAATAGGAAATGGGTTAAAAGCCTTTATAATTGCTATATAAATGGAACAAATGTTTTAGAGAAAATTTCAGAGATAAAAATGAAAAATATTTTCTTTTATTAAATAAAAATTGAATACATAGACAAACATAGTCTGTATTCTCATTCTATAGCAGGAATCATGGAAATGGGAGATGTCTTTATCTATAGAGATTTCAGTTTTAAGTAGATTCTCTCATAATATTTTGAAATTACCCTATCAGGCTATAATTGGAAGGTGCCCTTGGAGAGAAAACATTCCTATGGCAAATGGGTTGTCAAAGTTTTTTCATGTCAGGTCCCCTGGTGGTCTCTGAAGTAGTACCCTGTGTTTATTATAGAGTACAATACCTCCTCTTAAGCATTTAAAACTCTTGTGACACTAGAATGACCTTTGATGCAGATCTCTTCTGAATCCTTGCAGGGTTAACACAGGATATTTTATTTGTTAAAATATGAAAAGTATTGTTGGCCCTCCCAATGTAAATCTCCTTTATACCTGATTATCAAAACAGAAGCTAATGGGATATGAGTAAAAACAAATAGAAATCAGTACAAAATACTCAAAGATTTTCCTGGTTCCCGTAGTTTTAACAGGTGACCTGATAGTCAAATATCTATTTTTTTTTTGTTAGGTTGGGGAAACCTTTAAAATATAAACTAGCTTAAAAGATACGGTTACTAAAGTAGATAGCCTTTGCTCATTATTTGGTCTACAAAAAAATAGTCTTAAGAACTATTCTAAATTGAGCAGAAAATAGTAATAAAGTAAGTTCAAGACATTTTTGTTGCAGGAAGTTACAAACTATTGCTAGGTAATTTTTCCATATAAGGTAACACTTGAGTATGTATTCTAAAGACTTTTGCAGGGCAAATGGTTCTTACTTTGTTTACCAAAAGTGACGTATTTAACTCCACATCATCATGAATTGTGATTATTGATTGGCCTTTAAGAAGTATGGATTTACTTTTAATACAGTGCACCTTTACAGAATAAATAAATTTCTTAGCAAACAGTCCATAAAAATCTTCTCCTTCTCCTCCTTCTTCTCCTCCTCCACTGACATGCTATTAAGGTAATACTTAGGTTGTGACTGTTCTACATGTTGGATTCTTTTAGCATATATTAGTTCATTCTCCATTAAGTTATTAGCCTTGTCAATGTTATAACTTACTGCAGGGAAGAAACTGAAAGCAAATGTGACTCTGAAGGGGAGGAAGATGAGGAAGACATGGAACCCTGCCTAACAGGAACCAAAGTGAAAGTAAAATATGGACGAGGAAAAACACAGAAAATCTATGAAGCCAGTATTAAAAGCACTGAAACTGATGATGGAGAAGTTTTATACTTGGTACATTACTATGGATGGAATGTCAGGTAAGCAAGAAATATGTTTTCTTACTATTGAAATTACTTCCAGTGCTTCAAAAAGATCAAATTAATGTGAAGAACCAAAGCAAATGGTATATGTGTATTTACAAAGCACACCTTGTATCCTAATTTTCCAAGACTTCCAACATTCCCACTGTTTTACTAGCTGTGTCAGTACTTCCAGCCAAAGGCTACTTCATATCTGAAGTTGAAAAAATTAGATTTATTGCTCATTTGTAATGAGGAAGAATGCACAGCATGGGGAACTGTGGGATGACTCAGTAAGAGGGTGTTAGAAGAATAAATGAAAGCCCAGGATTCCACCTTTGGGAATAGCCATAGCCTGGGATTCTGTGGGAACACCTTCAGGACATGGGCAGGGAGCCAGGCCTACAGCTTCCAACAGTGCAAGTGGGGTTTTTTGTTTACTTATTAATTTATTAGAAATCAAGCCTGTATCAAATATTGTAATGAATCTGAATTGGTTAATAAAATAATGTTAGAAAGGACTTAGATTTGAGTTTCTGTTAGGTGATTTGGGGGAGGATTTAAAGAAATGGGACTTTGTTCCAGTTTGGATACTGTCAAGAAGTGGAGTTAATTCTGTAATTGGTTATCTTAATATGAAATATATATGTAATATATATTTAACATATATCTAATATATATTACATGACATGTATGTTTGGTTTATCACATATAATATATATTACGGACCATTGTTAATGCTGTAATTTGTGAAGAAGATGTAGTCAGGAAAAAAGGATGTTTGGTCATTTTTGTGGCTTGGACAATGTTCCTGTTTTTTCTGTGTTTACACACAATTAGGGAGTGGTCTTGTTTTTGTCTTGATCCATCACAGTCATGTAGCAGACTTGTCTGATACTGATGGTCTGTGAAAATGTTCATGTTCAACAGGAGAACAACACAACCTAGCTGTGACTGCCAGATCACCTCTGTAGCAACACTAAGTAAGGCCCAGCTGATGATAGTACTGGGCCAGTTCCTGAATGTCAGGGACGACTTTTCTCTTTCTCCTTTACAAATTCTGTGTGTTTAGTGGTAATACCTGTGTTAACATACAAAGTGCTTAGAACAATGCTGGGCACTTAGTATGTGCTCTAGTGTTAACCTTTTTTTAATGAGGGAGTGTTAGATTTCTTTCATCTCACATCATTTTAAAAGAGTTTTGGTTTATCACATATAAAAGATTTTAGGAGTTGGGTTTATTGCATATAAATCTTTAAATTTTTTCTTTTTTCTCAAACCAGCCTATTCCCTTTACATTTCTACCAGCACTGGAAACAAACTTTTTAGTCTTTCTCACTGTTGTTTTGTATGTACATGTTGTTGAGTACATGGGGAAAGGACTACATTTACTAACTTTGAGTCACTACCTTTGCAGTTATAGCACATTATGGTCTTCTTGTTTCCTTGGATTCGGTCCAGTTCAAATCATCCGTTCTTACTTACCATCTGTGTGTGCCTATTCTGTTCTGCTTTCTAGAACTTCCCCTTCTTATCTTCTCTCATATCTTTTTAATGTTTTACTGTATGATTCTTCTTAACAGCCATTTTATTGTATGCTCCTGTTCTTCCTAAATAGTAAAGTTTTTAAATAGTTACTTAACTGGTGATTCACACAGTTCATGGTTTTTCACTGCCTTCTCATACTTCCAAAAGTTGGTATAATTCTGGTCTACTCATTGACATAGAGCCATTCTGAAAGAACCTTAGTTGGATTTCTGAAACAGAATACCATGGACAACTGTGAGGCGAGTCCTAATCTCTTAATTGAGAAACCCTTGTGTGGCAATATTAATGCTGGAAGTACTTATATGACACACTGTGGTGACTAGACCAGTGTGGCCTGGATCAGGTGTACTCCAGATCAGGCCTGTGCTTCTTGGTTGTCCAATATGTCCTATGGAATTTTGGAATTGAGCATAGTTGCTTACTCCTTCTTTGTTAGTCCTGGACCAGATATGTAACCCTCTTATTGCATTTACCAAATTATACTTGGTTTTATTCTATGTCTGTCATTCACACCAGACTATGAAGTGCAAGGGTCTTCCTTGTCCTCCCTAATATTTATTCTCTACATGCATCTTTATTCAGTGCCTGGCATGGTAGTAGGCCCTTGGTAAACACCCAAATGAATGAATATTTATTTCTAAATAAGGTAAGAATGTACAGATACTTAGCCTAGTGAGATGAAGATATTGGGTTGATTCAGGAGGAGGTAGTTTTCAAATCAAAGTGTAGGTAGCCATGGTATGTCAATGGAAACTTGTGGATATTGGAACTGTGTCCTTACTTTGCACAGCTCCATGGTAACTGGATTACAAAATGAAGGTATGGTTTCCATTAACATGATGTAATTCAAAGCAAGGACTGCTTGTAGCTCTGCTTAAATGTTCAGATTTTAGATTTTTGCACCAGGCACTGAAGCTCCTATAGAGCTCTATAAATACCTAGGTATTTGCATAATGTAAGAACTGTTATTTAGTTCTAGAAAGCTTAATTTCTTATTTCCCCCTGATTAGTAACCTGGACTAACTATATTGAAATTCAAAAGTAATGTCAGTATTTTTTAAAAAGGTACAGGGGAAATGAGGGGTTTTCAACTTGAGCTAAATAGAATAAAATTAGATAAAGGAAAGGAAATATCTCTAAAAAATTTCAGAGTCTTGAACTTTTAGTTCAGAATAAAATTTTATTAGAAATACTAGAGGCTAGAGAGGGTACTTTGAGAAAAAGAGCATTGAAAAGGACTTCATATATCTGGAACTGATCATATTACAATTGCATTCACCTAATTTATCTTTAAATTATTTGGTCAATAAAATGAATTCCAGTGCAGAATCAGCTTATTTCATTAAGCTCAGAACCGTGAAAAAAAACCCAGCAATTTAAACAGTTGAATCTATTTAGAGTTTGTTTCCCTAGCTCTCCCTCTAAGCCTGTTTATCCTAATTTTCTTGCCTTGTCTTATTTCTGGCAGCTATACAAAGCCCTTACCTAGTACAGTGGCTGGCACCTGTTACCAGCAAACCAGCTCCTGTGCCATTCACAGTTTTGCCAACACTAGAAACAAACACTTCAGTTTATCTCACTGTTGTTTTTATTTGGTAAATACATTTCAAATAAGATATTATTGTGAATGTTTTATATATTCTTTATTTTAAGGTATGATGAATGGGTAAAAGCTGACCGAATTATCTGGCCTTTGGACAAAGGTGGACCAAAGAAAAAACAGAAGAAAAAAGCTAAAGTATGTTCATAGATTCATATTCTTTATGATAGGCACAGAAATTATATGTTTTTTATAAATCTCATTTCCTCACTGTAATAATCTTGATTCTTCTGATTTTTTTCTCTTATAACCCAGAAGGTACAAAAGTAAAAAATGTAAACACATTACCACATTGTTTCGGGAAAGATGAAAAGCAGTGACCCTCTAGTGCTCAGACTTCAAACTCAGATGCCTACAGGGCAGTGATCCCCAACCTTTTCAACACTAGGGACCAGGGCTCCTAAGAGAATCTAATGCCTGATAATCTGAGGTGGAGCTGAGATGAGGATGCTAGCGCTGGGGAGCGGCTGCAAATATAGATGAAGCTTCACTGGCTTGCCTGCTGCTTACATCCTGCTGTGCCGCCCAGTTCCTAACAGACCGTGGACCAGTACCAGTCTGTGGCCTAGGGCTTGGGGAACCCTGCCATAGAGGCTATAAATAGAGAGGGTAAAGTAGGACTGATAGTGACCCAAAAAAGACATGTTCCTCACCTAGAGATGGTGGAACTAACCACTCTGCTGTGGGATGCAGGGTCTGGGTTCCCAGATTTCATGATTTTTCAAGACAACTATATTTTTTAAAATGTGAAATCTGATTTTTCAATATTGGAAGCTAATATTACATTTTAAAACACATACCTACCAGCAGTTGTACCCTCATCCACATCCTCAATTTTCAACTTTTGTGATAGAGATGCACCTTGTGTTTTGTCTGTTTTATGATAGATATCTTTCATTTCCTCAAGAAATAGTAAAGGAGCAAGAGGGGTGCTTAATTGTTGTACAGCTTTCTAATCCACCTCTGCCCTTACAATATAATTGCAGTGTTACAAACTGTGGGACATCATATAAGTACAAAATATGTTAGAAAACTTTAAATTTTTCTATTAGTACATATTAGAAGTTAATATATAAAATATCTAACCTTTTTGAGTTATAGTTTTCCTTGAAGAAACAGAATGTTTATTTTTCATAAGGCATGGGCCCTTCTCATACATCTCATTGTTATCCAGAATAAAGAAGACAGTGAAAAAGATGAAAAGAGAGATGAAGAGAGGCAGAAGTCAAAACGGGGACGACCACCTTTAAAATCCACCCTTTCATCAAACATGCCATATGGTTTGTCTAAGACTCCAAACAGTGAAGGAAAATCAGGTACCAGAAGTGCTCGCAGCAATATGCCAGACAGCTCACCTCTGTCAAATGGAATGGAAGGTGCTCAATTTTGAGGATCACTGATTTTTTAAAAATCGATAATATAAATAAGAAAACATTTGTGTGAGAAATTCATAGAAAGTTATCTAGGTTTTTAATCTCATATTATTTAAACTACAAAATTGGAAGAAAATTTATTTTAGTATATCATGTTTACTTAAAATTTAATGATGTTTTGGTTGAATTTAGGAATACCTTTCCTTGTCGATATTATAGAAATGGTCTATTTTATATTAAGGATAGGTTGACAAGCCATGCATCCTGCTGTGTGCTGCACTGTTCTTCAAAGCATGCACCAGTGTCTCCTGTAATCCTGTGCTGTCACCTAGGATCTTTCCATGAAGCTGCGATTATGCTGTTCAAAGAACACAAAATAATGTGGTATATAGACACGTTTTGTGATGAATATAGGTGAACTTATTTTATTCTTATTTTAGGTTTTTTCACATTTTTCTACCTTTGTATGTTTTTCCATGTAATTTAAGAAATGTTAAATAGTTGCCTTGTATAAAACTGCCCCTCCTTCAAGGAAGAAACTATTCTGAACTACAGGATCGCCATTTTAATACGTTGCTAGTGTGTAAATTGGAAAAGGGCATTCTTCCTCCTCTTTACTGCCATCTTCTGGAAGGTTGCAATAAGACACAGATGCAAGATGTTCACAAAGTGAAAGATGCCGTCTTATATGGCATGGCCTTGTGCATTGTACAACCTTCAAAACTATACATATAAAAGAAGTTCTTTTAAACTTCTTTTTATACATATAAAAGAACTTCTTTTAAAAGAAGTTCTTGTTAAACTACATATAAAAGAAGTTCTTTTTTTAACATGAGAACGAATGAATTCTAAATTCTGTATGTGGTAAAAATCACAAAATTATACACCTTTTAATTTACAAAATTCATTTAAGTTTCCCTTTTTGAACTTCTTTAGAATGTGACTACAATGTGGGCAGAATTTTTATATTTTACAACTCTTATACAGTCTTAGAACCCTACTTTATTTTAAAAATTCTCTGACTCAAAGAGAATGATTGTGTTTGCAAAAAGCTAGTTAGCCTATACTTTCATGTCTCCTAATCAGAAGAATATTTAAAGTTTTGGAAATTCAAATCACTCATTTTGTCTCTTCTTTCCAGAATTATTTCAATTAGAATGTCCTAGTCCTCTCTAAGGACACAAAATGGCCAACATATCCATTAATCAGTACCTGGTAGATCTCAGATCAAACTACTTTATAACTTCATATCTCAGTATTAGTCCTTTGAGTTATCTGAGGATTATCATAGCCTAAATATGATACTAGTGAAAATTGCAAAATAGGTCTTTTACAGAATTAAGATAGTAATATTTTCTGTGTAATGTATTTTTACATGGAATTTATTTGATATCCTTCCCCCTCCCTCCACATACACACATTTTGGCACAAGTATATGATTTATTTTAATCAGAAATTTCTATATGGAGGTATTCAGAGGTACATGATCAAGAGCTTTATTCTTTATTATAAATTACTTTGATAATAAAGATAGAAACCTTTCTAATATAACATTTCCTTTTGTAGACTCTTGTTCATCTGATAGTGAAACAGAAGACCTTTTAGAAAAGAATTTAATGAATGAAGAACTTTCTCCTGATAGTAAAGAAGAACTAGAAAAAAATGAAAATTTAAATGATGATAAACTAGATGAAGAAAATCCAAAGATTGCTGCACATATCTTAAAGGAAAATGATAGAACTCAAATGCAATCTTTAGAAAACTCAAAGTTAGATGTTGGAGAGAATGAACAAATAGTACAGATTTTTGGAAGTAAAGTGGAACAAGTAGAAGAAGTTAAGAAAGAGGCGGAAAAATCCCCTAAAGGAAAAGGAAGACGAAGCAAAACAAAAGATCTTTCTCTAGAAATTATAAAAATGTCATCATTTAGCCAAGATGAAGCAGGAAGTGAATCTCATATAGAATTTTCTTCATTAGACAGTAAAAACTTTTCGTCTACTACTGAAGATGACATTGACCAATGTGCAAAAGAAAAAAAGTTGAAACGGAAAATACTGGGACAGTCATCACCAGAGAAAAAAACAAGAATTGAAAATGGAATGGAAATGACAAATAGCATATCTCAAGAAAGGACGAGTGATTGTCTTGCACCCGAGGGAATGAAAAACTTAAATTTCGAACAACACTTTGAAATAGAAAATGAAGGAATGCCATCATTAATAGCAGAATCAAAGCAATGCATTCAAGAATTGACTAGTGAAAAATTTGAGAGTCCAGCTGAAGAAACTGTAAATACTCCACTAAAAGAAGAAGAGGATGCAATGCCTCTGATTGGGCCTGAAACCTTGGTTTGCCATGAAGTCGATTTGGATGATTTGGATGAAAAGGACAAGACCAGTATTGAGGATGTAGTGGTTGAAAGCTCTGAGTCTAATTCTCTTGTTTCTATTCCACTTGCTCTACCTTCTATAGTACAGCATAACTTTTCAGTAGCTTCACCACTTACTCTCAGTCAAGATGAGTCTCGAAGTATAAAGAGTGAGAGTGACATAACCATTGAAGTTGATAGTATTGCTGAAGAATCTCAAGAAGGTCTCTGTGAGAGGGAATCAGCAAACGGGTTTGAAGCCAGCATTGCCTCTGGTACCTGTAGTATAATTGTTCAAGAAAGAGAGAGCAGAGAGAAGGGTAAGGACTTTGTAGAGAGAAAAATTAGCTTTATATTAAAACCAAGAATTAGTAAATTAAGAGTCTTAGGAACTCTTGATCTATAAAGTACTTGCCTGCCTGCCTTCCCCACTTCCTTCATTTCCTTTTCCCCCACCCTTTTTTAAACTGAATGTGTACAAATCCATGTAGAGTAGAAAGATGAGTAAATATACTTGCACCTGACTTTTTTCTAATTCTTTTTCCCGTTATTTCAGGTCAGAAAAGGTCAAGTGATGGAAATAGCGGCTTATTGGCTAAAAAGCAAAAGCGTACCCCAAAGCGAACAAGTGCTGTGGCCAAAAGTGAAAAGAATGGAACAGGTTGGTATTTTTCAATGCTGGGTTTAGTACAGTTTTAGTATTTTTAGCAGTTTGTTGGCTTGATCATTTGTGTCAGTTTTAATATAATTTGGTTTATTATGTTCTAAAAACAGCCTTTCCATTAATTTTTAATTTGAGGTACTTGTCAGTTTTATTGAGAGCTGGAATAGCTGTGATTCTTTATGCTTATTTTCTTTGTATTTCTTATATAAAGTAGTTTAATATTAGAAGAACATATTTGGGTAACTGGAATAAAAAGAAAATAACATTTGCTGTTATTTTATATAAAGGCAGATTAAATTACATTTCTGAATGGAATGCTTTTCTTTAGAAAAACCAATTTCTAAATCATATAGTAATTTTAAAACATGGAGAAACAAAGTTCTTATTAAAAAAACAAGGAAATTAGTAAATCAAAATGAATAGATTATATGAAAAATGGATTTATGTACAATAAGGAATAAAATTAAGTCACAGAATATAGTAGAAATAAACATGGTCAGTTTTGACAACTTAAACTTTTACTGTCAAAACCTGCCTCATACAAGTCTGAAAGGGAAATTCTAGGTTATAATAGATACATGTCCAAAGAAGGAGCATAACATTTATAATAGGTAAAAGGCATTTCAAGTTTTCACTAGCTACATGTGGCTAGTGGCTGGACAATACAGGTCTAGAGCATAGAGAAAGAGTGATGGTAAATGAGACTAGAAATATAGCAGGAATTATACAGGGAAATTTTATAGTGGATAAGCCTGGCAGATACCACCTTAGGCAAATGGTCAAAGTGGATACCAGCAATAATGGGGCAAACTGAAATCATGTACCACCTGACAAGATGCAATAAGAAGAACATAGCACATCTGTGATTTACTCTCAAAGATGCATAACCTGAATGTAATCATGAGAAACCATCAGTAAATTTAAACTGAAGAGTATTCTATAAAATAACTGGCTTGCAATTTTAAAATGTGTCAAAGTCATGAAAATCAAAGAAAGAAGAACAGTTCCAGATTGAAGGAGACTTATGAAATGTGACAACTAAATGCAGTATATGATTCTCACCTGGATCCTATTGCTCTGAAAAGATGTTATTAGGTCAAGTAGAAAAACTTGTATAGGATCTGAGTATAAGATGATAGTAATATATTTGTGTTAATTTCCTAATTTTGATGGTTATATTATGGTTCTGTAGGAGTGTGGTGGTTTTTAAAACATCCCCAATTTTTTGGTACTCTTCCCTTCAAGAGGCAAAGCCTAATTCCCTCCCCTTGAATATGGGCTGAATTTAGTGACTCATTTCTCACAAAATGGAAGTGATAGAGTACGACTTGGGAGAATAAGTCATAAAAGGCACCACAAATTCCTCCTTGCTCTCCCTTGGATCACTTGCTCTGGGAGAAGTTAGCTGCCATGTAGTGAAGAATTGAGCATATGCTGCTAACAGCAAGCAAGAAACTGTGGCCATCAGCCATGTGAGTAAGCCACCTTAGAAGAATATCCTTGAGCTCCAGTCAAGCCATCAGAGACCACAGCTTCAGGTAAAAGCTTGCTTGCAACCTTACAAGATCTCCTGAGCCAGACCACCAGCCAAGCTGCTCCCAGATTCTGACCCTCAGAAACCATGTGAGATATTAAACATTTGTAGTTTTAAACTACATTTGAACTAATTTGTGGATAACTAATATAAGAATTTCTTATATATAAAAAACACCGAAGTGCTCAAGTGTGGTAGGGCAACTTACATTCAAATGGCTAAGAAATGCATTTTTTGGTAACTAACTATAACTTTTTTATAAGTTTGAAGATTGTCTCAAAATAAAAAGTTAAAAACATTAAAAAGGAAGGAAGAATGAAGATGGATCAATTTTACTTTTTAAAAAGAATCTTTAGCTTAACTAAGGAAGTGAAAGAAGGAATGAATTAAAGAGACTTGGGAAGTAAAATCACTAGGACTCAGATATGAGGAATTGGTTAACTGACACGGAATACAGAAGGAGCAGTAGGTTGTTGGAAGATTAGTTTAGGGAATGTGGAGTTAGAATAGAAGTGCTCAGTATTAGGAAAATTGGGGCCTAGCACTTAGAAAAAAAGGTCTGTTTTTAGAAGATAGCTGTTAAAGGATTGCAAAACAATAAGCTTGCTGTGGGAAAGTTGTAAAATTAAAAAAAGGACCAAAAGGAGAAGTATGTGGGGTATCCCTTTATGCAGGCCAGGAAGACTAGAGTAGAAACTGATCAGAGACAAGTAAAAACCAGTAAACACTAGTGGGTTTGAATAAGGAGTTTCAAATGCTATAGAATATTCAATAGGATTAAAATATATTCATTGAATTTGGTTATCATAAGTGTTTGGGACCCTAACAAGAGCACAGGGATGTGATTGGAAGGTATGGAAATCACGATAACAAAGAATTTCTTTCAAGAAATTTGACCCTATATGGAAGAAAGGAGATGCCACCTAAAGGGGAAAGTTTTGCTCTCTATCCCTCTGTCTCTCTCTAAGGGTGAGAAGCATCTAGACATGTTGGTAGACTCTGGAAAAGAAGTTGATGATAAAAGAAGATGATTACTGACATTAGGAATTTCAGAGGAGCTGAGAATAGATGGTTTTAAGAGTATAGCTGAAGAGATTAGTTTGCCTAGAAACAGTCTCTTTTTGAGGCCAAAAAAAAGGGCAATATAGACAGATACAGGTAGGGGAGGGGGCTGGGTGTATAGCCCTCAACTTTGCCTTATTAGTAGAAATCAAGGTTAGCTTTTGAGAGTCAGTATTGTAGAGAGCTTGAAAACAAAATTAAGAGAGAATTCTGATTTATCATTAAGTGAAAACCAATAGCATCTCTAAGTACAAATTTGGTGAGGAGGGATATAGAGCTGCAAATAGCTGTTCATGTATTATGTAAAGGATGTGTAGACATTAAGATCTTTTTTGTGCTTTTGTATATGTGTGTGTATATGTGTGTGTGTGTATGTATGTATGTGTATGTGTATATATATATGTATATATATATATACACACATATAGATAGATGATAGATAGATAGATAGATAGATTAGTCCTCTTTTGGGTAGTTTTTATGTTTTGTTTTAAACATAAATAGGGCAGTACTATCCATATGGTTTTATAACTGCATTTTCATTTAACTATATATTGGATAGTTTACCATTTTTGTTCATATGAACCCTATCTCATTCTTTTTAACAACTTTAGCAAAGTATTCAGTAGTATATAATTTTTAGCCATTTTCCTACTTGTGGGCATTTAGATTTTCATTTTTTTGTACTGTGCATATGTGCACTTATTTCTGTAGAATACCAAAAAGTATAATTGCTTGGGTCTGTTGCATTTCAGTACTTGAGATTTTTAGCATGTATAATCTGAGTCAATTTTTTCTTATTACAGGACAGAGCAGTGATAGTGAAGATCTTCCTGTCCTAGACAATTCAAGTAAATGTACCCCAGTAAAGCATCTTAGTGCATCTAAGCCGCAGAAGCTTTCACGATCTCCTGCAAGAATATCCCCTCACATCAAAGATGGAGAAAAAGATAAACACAGAGAAAAACATCCGAATTCATCCCCTAGGACATATAAGTGGAGCTTTCAACTCAGTAAGAAGCTTATAGAAAACTTGAATGTATATTATAAAGTGATATATACCTTAAAATGTCAAAATAAAGAGTAGTGATTAGCAAATTCATTTATTTAGATTTCCAAGTATTGTCTTATCAGTAATTACCATTTATTATCTTAAATACAAAGCCACGTCTTTTCATAATACTGACTTTATAAATATTAACTGGAGGAAGATCTCCAGTTATAAGATATGTATGATTTATATTGCTGATGAAACTGAAATACCCTTTCTATTATTGACAATTGACAATAACTAATAAATAAGGAAATGATCAATACAAAGAAACTATTTGGATAAATAACTATAATTATAGATCAGAGTATCTGTGTGTTGATGGTTTTTTTAAAAATTATTTAAATAATACATCAAGTAATAATGTTTAATATAGAAAATTTGGGAATTTAATATCTTCCCTGTTTATAGAGCTTTATTTAACTCTATATGGTAGGTTTTAATAAACTAAAGGTTTTGATGATTTATGAGTTGGACTTTTAATAGAGCTGCCATATTTTTTTCTATTAGAATTATTTTAAAATCCTAATTAACTTTTTTTCTTTAAGATGAATTAGATAATATGAACAGTACAGAGAGAATCTCTTTTCTCCAAGAAAAACTGCAGGAAATCAGAAAATATTACATGTCTTTGAAGTCAGAAGTTGCAACCATTGACAGGAGGAGAAAAAGATTAAAAAAGAAAGACAGAGAAGGTAACTTGATTATGTTTTTTTCTCTCTATTTTGCAAAGATCATTTTAGAAGATTTATGTTTGTCACTCCTCGAATATAGTAAGCATTTATTAATTGTTGTTTTTAGATTTCTAGTATTCTTTGTTGCCATTGTTGAAGTGAGTCAAACTAAATTAATGAGACTCTTGAAGGCTCTGCGAACTGTTCTACAAAATGTGTGATTTTACTGAATGTGGTGGGTTCTCAAGAAGAGCTTACTTACTCCCTCTTAAATTCACTCTGCTCAAGAAACACTTATTGGCTGCCTGTTAACAACAGGCACTGTATTTGTTATGAGGTTCACTAAAATGAATAGGCAAATGTGTTATCATCAAGGAGATTATCTTGTTGGGGTCATAAGTCATTTCCTAAGCAATTACTCTATCAGATAGTTCAGCTGAACAACATTAATGCATATATACAATGTGCCAGGACCTCTTCTAGGTGGTGGAAGTACAGAGATGAATGAGATACCGACTCAAATTTGTTGATGGCTAGAGGAATAGCATGTGATCAGGGCCCCAAAAGTGCTAGTAACAAGTATAGGAGTTTGTGAAAGGGGAGATTACTTTGGAATAATCATGGAGAGAGAGTAGTGTCTGACCTAGACCTTAAAAATGTAGGATTGAATTCTAGTTTGACATGTTTATATCAGCTCTATTCCCAAGCCCCACTAAAATATCGTTAAAGGAAATCAAAAGCCATTATACCCACAAGGACAAGAGAATGAGACAGCAGACTATGGCAGACAAGAAATATCAACAGTATTATCTTTTAGAAGCTAAGAAGCAGATAAACTACTGTAACTGTCCTAGCAGATAAAAGAATGCTAAAAGCTAAACTTGTTTATTCTTACTGTAGGACAAAGTAAGAAGCAAGCCAGTTTATACCACATTACCTTAGAAAAGCTCCAGAAGGCAGGGTTATAGGGTAAGGTTGGAAAATGGAGGTTGGTTGAAAATGGAAGGAGAAATTGGATCCTTTCCCCCTACTTTATATAATGAATTACCTTTCCCACAACTCTATCAGAAAATAGGAAATGGGAAGGTGAGAGGACTCAATAGGCTTGTAGACTCATGGATACCAGTGATAGCTGAATGTGAGGGTTAAATGCTAAACTAAAAATAATGAGCTTGAGCAAAAGTTTGCAATACTGAATGGTGAGATTTCCTATGCTTTTTTAAACCAAAGATCTTATCCTCTTGGCTCCCTGCTTGGCTTGGCAACCAAGCCTATGCTCATTCCTGGGAGGAGATTGAAGGATTCCTCTGAAGAAACTGGACAACACAAGAGAAATGATCTAACATAAATACCAACATTTGAAGGTTCCTGAACCAAAAAGAAAGATCCTTGCTAATTACTACGTGTGCAGTGCCCATCATTGAAAAGCCTTGCATACTCATGCACAGCTCCCAGTTCACTTTTTAATATCCCTCTTTTAAATATGGAATCCATAAGACCAGATAGAAAGGCCTCTACAGAAAGACAGAAACCAAAGTAGAAAATGAGAATAAAAATGAACTTGGAAAAAACAGACAATGTGTATTATATAAAAACACAAAACTATAATTAACATTCAGTGATACGGGAAAGATATTACATTCTTGAAACAAGAATATGATAATATTAATAAAATTCAGAGAACAAGTTGGATCTCTTAAAATTCAAAATGTCATAGTGGGAATAAAGAAAGTAATAGAAGGGATAGACAGCAAAGCTAAGAAATCTCAGTAGGTCAAAAGACAATAGGAGAGAAGAATGAGAAGTATAGGATTTGGGCAGGAGAATCAATTTATGAATCATAGTATTTCTGGAAAAAGTACTGCATAAACATAGGAGGAAGTTGTTATCAAAGTAATATTGTAAGGAAAGTTTCCAGAACTGAAGGATATGAGATAAAAGGACTGTGACCTCTATAAATATTACACCAAAGCACATTATAAAATTTCAGAACCTGTGGATAAAGAGATTCTAAAAGTTTACTATATAGAGGTACATACAAAAAAAAAAATGGGTCTCAGAACAACATGAGATTTCTCATGTCAGATTTCTTAATGGTGGAACTAGAAAATAGAAGCTAAGCTATGAAGACAACATGAGATCCATCCAGCAAACAAGTAATCCCACATAGGAAAACTGGAAAATCTCAAGGTGATGGTGAATGGAAGACCATTGCATAGCAGCCCTAGAAAGCAGCTATTCCAGGAATAGGAATAGGTGGGGAGGGCCCCGAGAGGGCTCTTTCTTTAAAAAAAAAAAAAAAAAGTAAATTATGTGATAAGTTTGCCTTTATTGAGAAGTTTTTTTACCTATGGCAGATGATGAGTTACTGATAGAATGACCTTTGTCCTCTGTGGCCTTGAATCATTCTACTCTCCGTCCAACAGTTCTTAATTCCTAGAAATATGATGGAGCAAATAGAAAGGGATATATTTGGGATAAAAGGGATATGATTTCCATGTTTGTCCTTTAAATACTGTAAATAGCAAGAAGTCTTCACAGAACTTTTAAACACTAAAAAAAGAGCAAATTAACAAATTGAAATTTCTTCATAGAACCCTCAACAGCTTTGAGTTTCCTAAAGGTGATATGTTTCAGACAACTAAAAAGTTTCTTATACTTTTCCCTTTTTTGTTCTCTTAGTTTTTTGTAGTGTGAAGTGAGTTATTAAAGTGAGACCGCTAGAATTGTATAATGAGTTATATGTCATATTGGTAGGACACACACACTTAAAGAGATACACTTAAAATTAAAACTTTAAAATAGGAATTAAAACTTTAAAAACCTTTAAAATTGGGCTAAGATTGGTAGGAAATAGGAGAGCTTTGCAAAGAAAGTAAAGATAAAAGTAAAAACTAAAATATGGCAAAGTATCTAATTCTTAAGGTAATGATCCTTAATGCATGTTATGTCCTCCAGGAGAGTTACGTTAAAGTCATTTGAGGCTTTTTTCTAATCACTCTCCCACACTTCCACCGTGATCCCCATGATTCTGACACCTGACCTAGATAACTACTGTTGCTTATGGGAATGCTGTGTTCCTCAAGTGTACCAGGGCAGGATAAAGATAGGAGGCCAAGCTGGTTATAAGAAATTTTCTGGGATAAGTGAATTCTCTTACAGAGGTAAAATAGGAATTTGTTCTAGTGAGAATTTATTTCTGGTTGATCTTGTTTCTGATTTGGGGCGAGTTCCTTCCAGGGATATTTCAAGTAGGGGTTTAAGAGTTTATATCTTTTTAGTCTTTATTTTATGATATCTTTTCTGAACTGAGTTTTTTGAACTTTACTCATTAGAGACTAGCTCTATTTAGTTGAGCCAACCAAATTTTTTGCTGACAGTTTATTTTTTCATGCATCATTTAAGAAGACTATAATTGAGTAAATAATGATAAGAAATGTATTTCTAACTTGCCAGTGGCTGGGAATCTTTGGTAGTTTTTGAGTCTAATGTAATTGTTTTGATTCTGCAGTGTCTCATGCAGGAGCCTCCATGTCATCTGCTTCGTCAGACACTGGAATGAGTCCCTCATCATCTTCTCCCCCACAAAATGTACTTGCTGTAGAATGCAGGTGATATACATTTTCTCTGCCCTGCCAGCAGTTAGCTGCCGTGGACATATATCCAAAAACCCTGAAATACAACCACAGAAAGCACTCAACTGGTTTGACATTGCTAAGTATATCCTGTCTACTCTTCTAGGCTGGATTGTATCTATTTCCTTCTCTTTTCTTTTTTTCTGTTGGAAAAAAAAAGCCGATTAATAATTGAAGGTTAGGCAGCCTGCCATATTTGTCATAATTTTTCCTCAATTTTTTTTCATTTTTTTCTGAAGATAGAAAAGGGCACTTAGCAGATTTGAATTTGTATGATAAAACTTTCAGGTGTTATAGAAATCATAGACAAGCAAGTGCACATGATAAACATCAAAATAGTATCCAGCTGAATAGTTACTGCTGCACTTTCACTAAGATGTATTTGAACACTTGGTGAGTTGGGGGTTTATGTTGTGTTTTTTTTTTTAATTGTTGTTGTTTTTATTTTTTATTTTTGTGGAAGCACTTGCTATTTAGAACTGCCAAAGTATATGTTCAGCAGTGTGCCCAGGTTTAAAGGTGTAAATGGGACAAAATAAATTGTGAAAGGAAGTGTAGTTGACTGAAAACTACAGTTGTAATAAGTCTTCCACTTTTTATAGGATTTTTGAGCACACAATTATGCAAATATTTTAATGTTTATTAATGTTTACAGTGGAATTGTGAATAAGTTTTCAGTGGACTATCTTATCCCTTGACAAAAGTATTTTGTCTTTTTTCTATGTAATTTCAGAGTTTTTATTTTGTTACAAAAAGACAAAAATGAAATATATAACAACAATGAAGTTATTTAACAAGATTTCTAAAGCTGAAATTTTTGTGTAAAATAAGGTATTATCTTGCAACTTGTTAAATATATTTATTCAGACATTGGATGTTGTATTTTTATGTATTTTTTAAAATATTAATAAAATTGAAAAAAAGAAAATTCTAGGTTAATTCACTCTTTGGATGACAATAGCTCTCAGCTCAGCTGTCCCTTTTACAGGAGGTTGCATCCAGCAGCTTTGCCTGTATTGAAGGGAGTCTGTCTCAGTCCTTCAAACAGTATAAATGGGCATCTGGATCATTAAAGTATGTCCTTTAAAAACTTTGGCAGTCCTAGTATTTAAACTGTTTTGAGGATCAAATTTTTGGTTGCCCTTAAGATACTTTGTCACAGTTTTTATGTTTGCTATACTGCCGAATAAATTTATATCTCCCAAAGTTGAGATGCAACAACTAAGTAAAGCAACTATGTATGCTATGTCTGTGAATTGTTCCACAGACTGATACATTTTGTAAATAGGTCTTCCAAAATCATGTATTTAAAGCAGTTTTGCCATATACATTATGTAAAAAAGTGATTTTTTAAAATCAGTTTTTAAATTCATGTTTGTACATTGAAAGGGGTTTTTTTTAAACCTCTTTTTCTGTGTTTATAATATGCTGTAGAGTAATAACCTAGATGCTCTAGACTGTATATCAGGATCTGATTTATAAGAACAAAGTCAGAGCCAAACACTAGTGATGGCATAGCATTTCTGAAATCATTGTTTCTTAATTTCATTTTACAACATTGTGAACTTGTGATTCAGATTCCTTCCATTTTCACAGAAAATTAAAAACAAAAAAGTACTCTTGTAAAATGCACTTTTCTGTCTTTTCTTTGCAAAGCAGAAGTATTTCAATGTAAAGTAAAAAATGGAGCTCAGTGGGCAGTGTTAATAAAGGCCATGTTTTAAACATAGGCTTTATATATTTAGTTTTCTTTTAAGTGATTGTTTTTTTCCTAAGTGCCAGTAACTTTCAGTTGGAAAATCAGACTTCACGAAACAAAGCATATTCAATATATTCTTCGGTCTTTACAATAAAATATTTCTGATCATTATAAAAATGAAAAGTGTCATTCAAATGCAGTTGGAAGAAGCAGCCTTAGATTCATATATTAGCTATTGTAATGATTTCCTTCAGTACCAAATTCAGTAGATCTGAGATAACTAGTTGTCAGCTTGAATATTGTCCCTTTTAATTGATATAAATCTGGTAATGAAGTATTGGGACCTTCTACAGAGAGCAAGATTATATATTCATTGAATGAGTATATGGACACTGTTAAAATCCTTTATTCATGGCCTGGAAAAAATTATGAAAGTTAGGTATTAAATGCACATAGTAAGCATATTTTAAATTAAGCTAAACTTTGGATAGGTCTTGCATGTGACTAAAAAAGTAAAAGTATAAAGACACTCTTTAATATATAAAATGGAAGGTGCTATCTATTAAAATCCACTTATTTGAAGATTATACAGATTTCTATTTTAGTATTCCATTGTGTACTTATTATTTGTTATTTGTGTTAAATTTCTAGCTTTCTAGTCCTTCACTAAGGGAGATGTACTTAGTGCATACATGGCTTCTATGAAATTGCTTTAATTTATGGAAATTATGTGAATCGGCTAATTTGCTTATATACCTTCCTTATAAGCCCTGTAATTTAATACAGCTATAAACATTGTGAAAGCATTTGAAGCTATATTTAACCACATATAAAAACTATTACCAGAATTCATTCATCAACAATTTATCATCTTCTTTGAGCCAGGCACTGTGCTAAGGCTCAGAAGCCCCAACAGTGAACAAGACAAAAAAGTTCATATATTCATGGACTATATAATCTAATGAGGTAGATGTTAAACAGTTAACCCGTGTAATTCTAAACTGCAGGCATGAAGCATATAAAGTTTTGGTGTGCCATGAGATAACAATACAGAGCAAAACATGTTTTAAAGGCAAAGGTGGTCTGAGAAATCAACAGTAAAAACTCAGCCCAGTCATGATCATGAATTGGCTAGGCAAATGGGAGAAGAGAGATCATGGAGAGTGAAGTGCTCTAAGCACATGTGGGAAGAGAAATTGGTGGAATAAGTCAGGACAAGAATAGACCTGAGGCAGGAGCCAGGTCAAGCAGAGCTATTCAGGTGTTGCCCAAACCTTGCAGCTGCCCACCTCTGCTTTTTACTACTGTCCCTATGATAAATTTCATCTCTCCTTGTCCAGAGCTATCTCAGCAGCTACTTTTCCATGAAGTTTTTGCTGACTTCTCACCACCACCAGAATATCATCCTTTTTTATGCTCTGATATCATTTTCAATCTGTATTATTTTCCTTGACAACTCACTTTGTATTATGTTTACTTATGCATGTTTCTTTCTACCCTATTAGATGTTTAGTTCCTTACATACTCCTTAGTCACAGTTGTATCCCACAAAGTGCCTGGTCTAGCATCTAACACACAGTAAAGATGGTCAGAAACTACATTTACTTAAGTTGAGAAAAACTGCTTTTGAATTGCTACTGTTTCTGTTTTTTACAGGTGATTCTTATGTACAAAGCCAGACATTTAAAAGTTGTCTTTGGGGTTCTTTTCAAAAAGGGATAATGTTAAAATATAATTTGAAAACTGTAAAGTAGACATGTTTAACAGTTTAATCCCCAACTTAAACTGTTCTTAAACTGAGTTATTTTTCCTGTTCTCCCTGTTTCTTCTTTCTGCTTCCATTACTTTCATGTGGTTACACACAGATTTTTATCTCATTACAGGAAGAATATGCGATGGCATTCATCATTAGTGAGGGCTGAAAGATTCTTATGGGGTTTGTGCTAGTGGAGAATTTTTAACAAATATGTGTTTAGTGTTTTCATAGTACAAATGTTTTTCAGTCCTTTACAGTTTATTACAAAATCAAATGATGCTTTTCTTGTTGAGAGGCACAAAAAACTTTTTTGGGAATTTGCGGTTAACTTATGAAGCTATATTAATTTTGTAATCTGTATCATGCAAAATTCATTTTGAAAAGTTTTATTGTGAAAAGCTTAAAGAACTTCCACATAAATATAATAAATGATTATTCTGCACATGTAATTTGATTTCTTCTCAAGGTAAAGTTACATTTAACAAGACAGTCTGATTCAAGAGTGTCACCAGTTTAGGCTTGCCAGATTTAGCAAATAAAAATTCAAATTTAAATTCAGATAACCAGCAATTTTTTTAGTATAAGTATGTCCCACGGAAAATGTATTTATCTGAAATTCAAATTTAACTGAGCATCCTTTATTTTGTCAGTAAACCCTACAACTGGTTTCTTTGCTGTTATATTCTTTTCTAACATTTATTATCCTCCAGAGGATCTTTTTTTTGCTCTCTAATGGAGGATGACAAACTGCTGATGTTTCTCTTGGTTTCCAAGTACGAATGTGTCTGAGCAGTCCCATAAGTGATTTGTAGAATTAACTACTTCCTTGATGTAGTCATGATCTCCAAGACTGGTCCTATAATAGCTAAGCTTTGACAAAATCATTGTAAATCCACTCAGATTTAACTGGTAGTTTTGCCTTGATGGGCACCTTTCCCACTCAATGCTAACTGCTCTCGAATTTTCTTTGACCCTATCCAAACCTGCTTTCAAATAAAAAACTAAATTAATCTGACTGTACTAAATTAAAAACTTCTTTATTAGACATTTAATAATTATGAATAAAGTCACTATAAATATTCACATAAAGGTTTTTATGTGGATATGTTTTCATTTCTCTCAGGTATTGTATTGCTGGTGGGGGTGCAAAATGGTACAGGCACTTCAGTAGACAGTTTGGCTGTCTTAGGTTTCTTACAAAACTAAGCATACACTTAGATGTGATCCATTGAACACTATCCTTAGTTTATTTATTGAAATGAGTTGAAAACTTATGCCCACCCAAAAACCTGCACACAGATCTTTATAGCATCTTTATTCATAACTGCCAAAACTTGAAAGCAACCAAAATGTCTCTTCAGTGGGTGAATGAGTAAACTGTGGTACATCTAGACAATAGGACATTATTCAGCACTAAGAAATAAGCTATCAAGTCATGAGAAGACAAGATGAAACTTTATATGCATATTACTAAGTGAAAGAAACCAGTCTGAAAAGACTACATACTATATCATTCCAAGTATATGACATTCTGGAAAAAGCAAAATTATGGCGACAATAGAAAGATCAGGGTTTGGGAAAGGTAGGGATGGAAAGATGTAGCACTGAATTTTTAGGGCAGCAAAACTATTCTACATAATATTATAATGATGGATACATGTTATTATACATTTGTCAAAACCATTATATATTTGTACAACATCATAAGTGAACCTTAATGTAAACTATAGACTTTGGGTGATAATGATGTGTGAATGTAGGCTTATCAATTATAATATGCCGTTCTAAGATTTTAGTAGTAGGGAGGTTGTACATGTGTGAGATCAAAGGATCTCTGGGGAACCTCTCTACTTAACAATTTTGCTGTGCAAAATTAAAAAAACCAAACTTCTGAAAAAATTTTTTTTAAAGGTGTTACATAATGCCTAATATTATTAGGCGTTAAGGAAATGCAAGATAAAACCACAGTGAGAATCCACAGCATGCATACTAAAATGTTAAAATTTAAAAGGTTGACCATACCAAATGTCGGAAATGATATAGAGGAACTGGAACTCTCATATACTGTTGGTGGGAATGTAAAATGGTATAGCCATTTTGGAAAAATGTTTAACAGTTTCTTTAAAAAAATAAACATGCTCTTACCATATGATCCAGCTATTTCACCTTTTAACAGGAAAGATGTGTCTATATAAAGACTTATATACAAATGTTTATGCAGCTTATTTGTAATAGCCCCAAACTGGAAGTAATCCAAGTGTCCATCAACAGATAAATGGTTAAACTCATGTTGTATAACCATAAGATGGAATACTTACCAATAAAAATGAAGTACTGATAAAACAACATGGATGAATCTCAAAATAATTATGTTGAGTGAAAGAATCTAGACAGTAAGAGAGCACATACTGTATGATTCCATTTATAAAATCTTGAAAATACAAACTATAGTGACAGAAAGCAGGGGATGGCTGGGACAGTGGAGAAGAAAGGTTGGAAGAAAGGATTAAAAAGAGACCTGAGGAAACTTTGGGAGATGATGGATATGATTACTTAATTTGATTTTGATTATGGTTTTATGGATGTATACATATGTCAAAATGTATCAAATTATAAATCTTATAAAACATGTAATTTATGCCTAGGAAGAGCAGGTGCTGTAGGCAAATAAATAATGAATAAATAATAAAATATGTAATTTATTGTATATCAATTACACTTCAATAAAGCTGTTTAAAAGAAGGAGAGAGCTATCATCCAGCATAGACCTATGCTTTTGGAACAATTGTCAATGCTACCTAAGTTTGGAAAATGACCAAAGGTTTATAGGAATTTTGATCACCCAATTTGCAAGAGTGGTGTCTATATTTGAGAAAACTTACTTACCACAGAAACTTGTTTGAAAATTTTTCAATTACTTTCCCACAGAGTCTTTGTGGCAATTTCAACTTGAGTAATCTGTTTCTTTCTAATTGCTGTAATAATTCTCCAACCATACGTGTCACTGTTTATTTTGTCCCTGGAACACCCACCTAGTTCTACAGTTTGCCTGGCCTTATCCCTCTCCATGTACCATAGAAATCTACTATGAGATCAGTGGAAATGAAGGATGGGAGGGGCTGGAAAGGAGATAGAGTGGTTTTATTAGAAGACAAGAACAGTCAGCCTAGACAAAGATCATTTGGAGCCAAGCTAAATGCAACACTAAGATTCTGAACCAAAAATCCACTCCCAGATCCCAGTTAACACTGGATTCTGATGCTGTCGTCTCCTCCGTTTGTGTTTACAATCAGGTTTTGACAAGTTTCCAACTAGAAGACTGGGTTGTCATAGGAAGAAACATAAAGTACTCAATAAAACAATTATATTTAACTTACACCTGCTAACTCTTAAATTGTGAGGGCATGGGCTGCTTCTCAGTCTCCATGATAGTCACAGCAGTGATGGACATCTTGCTATTCACACCCTTGTAAGATCAGTAAATCCTAAAGAGCAGTTGAATAACCTAACGAAAAAGATAAATTAGTGCTTTAGGTTACCTGGCTTATCCTTCTCTTCAGCTTAGTATAAAAATCAGAACTCTGGTATTTGGGGTAAAATCTCACCTTTATTCTTTCTGCTGTGTCTGCTGAATAAGGCAATAGGAAGAAAAGCACCTAGGTCTGTCAGAGTTGGTTTTGCTCTGGGACTTTCAGCTGTCAGACCCAGCCCAGCAAATTAATGTGTTGTGTTGTTTTGTTTTCAGGTTACATGACATTACCTCAAAATTCCTTCTTCCTCCTGCTACTGAGCTAAGATGGTTGGGGACTTTGGACTGCTAGGTCCTTTGAGGTGACAACGCAGACCAGGTTGGGGAGTAAGGGCTAGTGTTCGGGCGCTCAGTGGGCAGTGCTGTGAGCTAGGAGATGACTAAAGTCAATTTATAATTGCAGGGGAGGGAACAGATGCCTAAGGAGGATCCACTCACCCAGCTAACCAGATTCCAGACATACCGTGACTTGCCTGAATGGGTATCGCAGGCATAGGGACAGGGATGTGTTCGGGTAAGTGAAGTTCAGAATTTGGAGTGTGACAGACCTGGGTTCCAACAGAGCTCCGCCGCTCGGTGGCAGTGAGGCCTCTCACAGACGCCTTCTGGGACGCGCGGTTCCCTCCTCTGTCCGCGGGCAGCGGTGCGGGGCATCCACGCACAGGAAGGCCCGCGGTCGGGATGGACGCCGCGCCCACGCCCTCCGCGGCCGCCCGCGCTCGCCGGCCCGCGCCCAACGCCCGGCTTCCGCGACGCCCGCGGCCGGATGCCCTGCGTCCGCTCCCTCTTCGGCCTCCTGGCGGCCCTAGCGGCCTGCGGCGCCGTCGCCTTCCTGGGCTACTGCGTTTACTTCGACCGCAAGCGGCGGACAGACCCCGCGTTCAAGCGCCGCCTGCGGGACAGTGAGTCGGAGGCGGCAGAGGCGGGGCCGGGCTGGACCTGGCCGGGCCCACTGGGCGAGGCTGGCGTCGGGATGGCTCCTAACCAGCACGTGCCACTCTGTGTTTGCAGAAAGAAGAGCTCAACAGCAAAAGGCTGAGAGACCGTGCGCCCAGGTGAAGTGCTTTAGCAACGCAGAGGTGGCGTTGTAGTGAGTAACCTCCCCGCCCATTGCGATCGGCTCCTGAGCAGGCGAGTCCGAGCACCTGCCGTTGCCCCGCTTATGTTCGTTCGGTACAGGTTGTTTTTCATGTCGCTTACAAAAGGGAAGAAAGGAAAACCATCTGGGGTTATGAAAAAGCAGCCATACAATAAATACTGTAGAACAGGCGCTTCTTTTAGTTGAAAGAAAGCAAAAGAGCCTTTCCCCTACCAGAGCTGTGCCAAACACTTAAAAACCCAGGCCCGGCCACAATGGCCCATGGCAGTGCTCCTACACCGCCCACCTCTGTCCTTTAGGGCCTTTCTTCTAGCTCAGAAGCAGAACATATCCTCTTTTTCTCCAAAGAGGAATTTGATTAATCATTTTTAAAGATATCAATCGCAGTCATCTTGGTGATGGGCCTAACTTAACTCACATTGGCTCTAAAAGTGCTACAGAGAGTTCTTTGGTTCTATGACTTTTCAGGAAGAATTAAGTCTTAACGTTCATTTATGCAGTTGGTCAGTCAACACCTACCTGAAAGCCTCCTATGCGTGAAGATCATCCTAGCTATGGCAGAGATTAGCAATAAGGGAAGAATAATAACTTAGAGGAGGCAGATCATTTCAGGGCAGGATTATCATGGAGAGTGTTCTACTTACCTATTGCTTCTTTAAGCATAGTGGCTTAAAACAGTATCTCTTTTGCTTTTGAATTTGAAATTTGAGTAGGGCTGGATGGGGTTAGCTCTTTCTGATGCACTCAACTTCAGGCAGGTTGACTCTAGAGCTAGGAGCTGGATCATCTGAAGGCTCACTTCCTTACATGTTGGGCAGTTGATGATGGCTGTCCACTTAGCTGGGACTGTTGGCTAGAACTCCAACACATGCCCTCTCCATGTGGCATGGTCTTTCTCACAGTGTGGTGGTTGGGTCCCAAGGGGCAAGTATGTATTTGTGTTTGTGTGTGTGTGCACATGTGTGCATGTGTGCTCATGAAGGCCACTTCTGCAGTGTTGTGGCCTGCTCAGTTTCAAGGGGAGAGGAAATAGACTCCACCTCTTGATAGGGGACGCAAGATCCTGGAAGTGCAGGTGGTGCTGGAAATATTGCAGTGGCTCTTGTTGAAACATGGAGTACTTCACAGAAAACTTTGGAGGAGAGGTAGCACTGAACTGAGCCTGGAAAGATGTGTTAAATGTGGGTCATGGTTTCAGGTGAGACAACATTCAGGACAGAGGGAACCACACTATACATAAATGTGCAAAGTGGGGGATCTGCCAGGCCCATTCAGTAGACCACTTTGACAAAGGAGTCACGTGGGAAGGTAAAGTTGGAGAGCAAAGTAGAGGTTGTATTAGGGAAGCCTTTGAGTCCAGGATAAGGAATTCAGATTCAATGGGGGGAATTACTGACCATTTCTGAGCAGGCATCTTTTAAAAAGAGGGAAAGAAAAAAAAAACATTTTAGGCTAGATTGATCAGGCAGCTTGCTGTGCGCTGGGTAGGTTGGAGGAAAGAACTATTGTAGCTATACAGGTGAGAGGTCATAAAAGTCCCAAACTGCAGTGCTGTCACGTGATGAGCAATGTGAGTTAAATTGTAGAAGAAGAATAGATAGTTCATGCTGATGGATTAAAATGTCATGGAGAGGCAGGAGTCAAAGAGATTTCTGGGGTTTCAAGATGGAGCCACTTAGAGCAGCAGTCCCCAACCATTCTGGCACCAGGGACTGGTGCTCACATGAGAATCTAATGCCTGATGATCTGAGGTGGAGCTGAGGCAGTGATGCTAGTTGTGGAGAGTGGCTGCAAATAGAGATGAAGCTTCGTTTGCTAGTCTGTCACTCATCTCCTATTATGTGGTCTGGTTCCTAACAGGCCAAGGACTAGTATTTGACAGGGGCAGAGCCTGGTTCAGCTCCATGTCCCCCTCCTTCATTGCTCTTATCTGTGCTTGTAGTTATATTGTATATATGATTATTTGATTAATGCTACTATTTTTTAGAGTAAGCTCTGTGAAGGCAGACCTCATCTGCATTTTTTGTTTTTTGTTTTTTGCTCTCCATTGTCTCTTTAGTGCCTAGTAGGCAGAGGAAACAGTTTGTGCAGAGGCACAGACCACGATATTCCAATATTTAAGGAATATTGTGGCAGAGAGATAACTAAGTGGTAGTTTGATATCTTATTGTGGAGAGCTTTGAATGCCAAACTAGAAAGTTTAAATATTTTTCTATTGTGGTGGATAACGATGGTGACTTTATTTCAGAGATTGAATGCTTTTATTTTTTTTCAGGTTAGGGTGGAGGAGGGAAATTGAAAAAGACAGGAAAATCAGTCAGTGGCAATCCAGCTGGGAAATAATGAAGATCTGAATTATTTCAAATGAGAAAGAGGCAGAAGTAGGATTTTTCAAATTTTCTTTTATATAATCCTCATGAAAACACTAGTCTTCTAATTTTATAGTTGAGTAAAGTAAGGCACAGAAAAATGTCTCTTCTGACATCTTCTAGGATCTCTCTTCCCACAGGCCTTTTTGTTTGTTTGTTTTTCTAAGTATGATTCTGGACCATCTGTGTTAGATTTATCTGTGGGGTTTGTTAAAATATCGAGTAGGTACCAAAAGTTCTGATTTGAAAGGTCAGGGATAGACCAGGGGCTAGGGGGCAGGATTCTCAGGCTTTAGAATTTCTCAGAATCGCCTGAGATTGATTCAGTAGGTCTGGGTGAAGCCCAAGAAACTGCAGTTCTAATAGCTCCTTCAATTGATTCTTTGTGAAACACCACCCTCAATTTCTGCACTGTTCCCTCATCTCCTTGGAAGTCCTTCCCTTTTCTACAAGTGATCTTAAGTGTATTGCTCTAGACCCAGGGTCCTGAATTTCATCTAATAGCCCAACTATTTCGTAGATGCTTTATTGGCATCTCATCTTAGCGTGTTCATAAATAAATCTATCATGTCATCCATTGCCACTGCACCTCCTCTGATTTTCTCATGATACTGTGACCCTGACTCCTTTTACTTAAATATCGACCCCATCCTCCACAGTCAGTCCCCAACTCTTATTTTTCTATGCTCTACCTCATATCTTATTTTCTTTTTATTTCCACTGCTTCCACACTATGTCAGGCTTTTATTACCTTTTACCTAGGCTATTGTAATAATTTCCTAGCTTGTCTCCCTGCCTCTCTTATACTGTCAGAGTAAATATTTCTAAACTGCAGCTCTGAATATGGAACTCTTTGCAGTAGCTCTCTACTCTGCAGGTGAAAGACCAACCCTCTTAGCTTGGTACCATAACCTTCCACAGGTGCATTCTGTATTGACAACCTTATTTTTCTAAGGGTTGGAAATAATATATGTAAAGTTCCTAGCCCATAGCTGGCCTTCAGTAGTTGGTAATCATCATTGATGCTACATTCACCCTCTCATAATCCAGCTGAATAAAGATCACTTGATTTTTTGCCTGCTATTTTGCATTGCTTCGTCAGACTTTCACTGAGCTTCTTCACATCTCAAATGCTATCTTTTTTCTGAGACACTTTCTCTGATTTCCCAAATAGATTTAATGTCTCTGTATAGAGGACTTTAGGCTTCATTGTTAATGTGTTATTAATCTTATGCATCCTTGTCCTTTCCCTTAGTTGGACTCTGGATTTCTTGGGGATGGACACAGGGGACTTGGTCTCCGTCCCTTTTCAGCTTTTCCTAGCGTGAACTGCTCTTGCTAGTGCTCACTAAATATCTGTCTAATGAAACCTGTGGTTGTTAGCAAGCATTAGGACGTTTGCCGATAAAAGCTTAGAATATGATCCCATTCCCAGATTCATTCCATTTTAAAAATGGGAAAACAAACATAATGAACCTCCCTTTCCTCCCTCCTTTTCTCCCCGCACCCACGAGATATAACAGACTGAAGCTGAAGTGACTGGCAGTGGAGTTAATAGTTAATATTTTGGGCGAGGGGCTGCCCACTCTACCTTTAAAGACTAGCTCTGTCCATGGTACCAGTGATGCCGGCATCCTGTGACCTTTCACCTTCATTAAGCAGGCTGCAGCAAACCGCAGCAGCCTTCTGAATAACACCCACTGCCCTGCCAACCCCACACCACGCCCTTTGCCAAAATCAACAAATGAAGTTAATAGCCTAGATAAGAAAATAGTTTCGCAACATAAAAAGCTACTTTTGTTATAGTTAACAACAGTAGGACTTCTGCTTTGTGTACTTAGCTGAGTAAAATACAGATGAGTTATTACAAGCACTGTAACCTAACTTGACTATGCCATGTATTTTTATTGCCTGAAACTGAACTCCATTTTAAGAAATTAGTTTAAATATTATAAAGAACAACGGAATTAGTCATACTTTGGATTTCAAGACTTGGTTCAAAATGTGCTTTTTAAAGTAAAAATTAAATAATTTTGATCAGTAACCAAATCCCTTACATTCATTACTTATTGTTAAATATTTTGTGAATCTTTTAGTTGTGGGATCCAGAAGAAAATGAAAGATTGCAAGAACTTTTTCTTCAAGAGGTACAAAAGGGAGAACTTTGGTTATCTAGAGGTAAGAATATAAACATTCTTTTGTAAACAGTTGTTAATGATAATTTATGTTTAAGAATATTCATTGATTGTTATTTGTATGTCAAATGATTTTACTAGCTAGGTGTGTTAACCAACTTGCTTAAGTTTAAAGAGAAACTGTCCTAGCATTTTCACTCCATCACACTGTCCAGCTCCAGTGGTTATAGTATTCTAGTTTATATGTCAGTCTTAGAAGTGAGCAGATGGAGAAGCAAAGCCAGATACAAGAACACCTCCCTTACTGTCAGGTAAAATTCTAAGTAAATGAATTTTACAAGTGACTATTTGCATGACTCAAAATGGAAAAAAAAATTTTCCTGCCTTTTTAGAGTATTCTTAATACTTTTGGATAAAATCATTTTGAAAACCATTCTTGTTCTAATATAGTGATGCCTGTAGGAGCTATTTTGCACTTAATGATCCTGACCTGTATTTTGAATTATAATTTTTCCACATCTAATTCCAGATAGATTTGAGAAAACATCACAATATTGTCAGGTAAAATGATGGTAGATAATATCAGTATTATATATGTATGTAATAATCATTTTTATTTTGATGTTAAACCTTGTAAAGGGGAAAAAATTTTTTTGAGGCTTTTTATGTAAGGGATAAAATGATGTTGCTGGATAAATGAGCTTTACACCCATTTATGTATCTTTTTTCAAACATTGCAAGTTCCCTTGCATATCACAGTACCTATACCTGTTTTTCCTTCTTTTTATTGTCCTTTTAAAAAAGATTTTGCTTTTCAACATGCATTTAAGAGGGTAGCATTCTCCAGGATTTATAAAAACAAAGGGCAAGCCCAGATCATAGCAATACCCAAATTTTTTACTTTATTCAGTGGCTGAATACCATGATAAAGTTTTTGAGAAATTAATATTGCAGAATTTAGAATCATTGCACATTAATCATAATTTGAAACTTTAGCATTTTATTCTTTACTAATCTTTTAGGTAGTTTTATAAGTAGACTAAAATCTGTTAAATATTAATGACAAAATGAAGTTAGAACTTAAATGATATAAACAGGAGTGATTTTACCCAAAGTAATGAAGTATAACCTTTAAGGGCCTTCATTTGCACAGGCCTCTTTGAAAGCACTGGGAGGGATCCTACCAATTTCGTATTCATAATTTTGTATTCTTTTTCCTAAACAGAAACCCCCAAATTATATAAACTGGGGCCTCATAAAATCTGGATTAATCCTTAGATATGGGTAATCCCTAGAGATAGGGACAATTAAAACAGAACCTTTTCAGCTTTAACATTTATTGAATTACAATAGTATAAATATGGAAACTTCTGAATATTAAAAGAAAAACACTTTATTACATTGTATTTTTATTCACTGTTTAAGAGTTATCATGTAATAGTTTAGACTTGAGATGTTAGATATTGAGATGATTTAAAAAATCGCAAATTTGTGGCTCTAAGTTTTTCCCTCTTGAACATGGTAACATTATTTCTGTGAATCTTTAAACTGATTAATTAGCTCTTTAAGGGTTATGTACTTCTATATTTTATTTATAATGCAATTCTCAATCTTGTTTGCCTAAGTCTTTAAATCCCCACCAAACCCCAAATGAATTAAATCAGAATCTCTGGGTGTGGGACCCAAGAAGCATCAGTATTTTTTAAACCTCCCTAGGTTGTTAAAATATAAATTCTACGTTGAGAACCAGTATTCTAATGCAATAATTTTTCACCTGGTTTTCTGCAATCCTTTTCAATTTTCTCCACTCCCCTTTGCTGCTGACACCAATTTTCATTACTTTGCTCTCAGGTAGTATAGTTTTGTAATCATTTCAATGGGAATTATGCTGATATGAGACCACAGAGCCAATAATTTTGATTGAAATTTCTAATTAGCTGATCTGATTGAATTTATTGGATGATTTAATTGACCTTGTTGATTACTGGTTTTGTATCACATTAGCTCTATCAATTTAGGAACAGGCATTATTATATATTTTTTTCTTTAAAGAAATACAAAGTATTTTGACTGAATATACCATTTCCTCAAATCTGTAATTTTATTAAAATAAAACTTTTAGTAAGTATTCCTCTAAGAAACAGCTTCTTTAAATGCCTAAGAAAAGTTACTAAAAACTCAGCAATGAAAATTTCTTATGTTGAAAATATAAAATTAGGTGTCTATAGACAAAAACCTTGTCTTAAAATCTACATCATATTGACAAGGCTTGCTTCGTCTATGTGTCTAAGTTAGGTCATGTCTTTCTCATAGTTTTTCAGTTTGATACAAATCGTTGAAAAGCATTTTTTTGGTTCACCATGCCCGTCTTCATAGGGCAATATATTTCAACCAACAAATGGAAAATTCATTTGTCCTTAAGAATTTAATATTATATTTAAATGTAGAAAAATATATTTTACTTCCTACCTAGTTATATTAAAACTTATTATGTAACACTCGAAAAGAGGCAGCACAATGCAGTCTCAAGGTTCAGATTAGGTATTGTGACTAATTCTGACATTAGCTCTGAAACCTTAATTTTAATTATCTTTGCCTCAGTTTCCTAAAGTGAGAGTGAGACTAAGTGATTCCATGTTCTAATAGAAATTCTGATTAATTTCCACTCTTCATAGATTTTCATCCTTAATTACTTTACAGCCAATCATCCTAAAACTCATTTTAAAACTTTAGAAATCAAAGTTTATAAATCTCTTATTTTATTTTCCTGGATCTATAGTTCATGCCACACTAAATTGTTTCAACTCTGACAACAGAACCTATTTTTAAAAAGTGTCATTTAGCCAGATGTTTCATCTATAATATTTTATCAGTCACACATGTAAAAGATAACCTACCTCATGTCAATAATAGAACACAACCTTTAAAAAGACTCAGTACAGCCCACCCTCCCACCCATATACCCAAATTGCAGAGCATGGACCTTTCCAAAACAAGAAAACTTTAAAACAGTGAGGGTACTCTTACTGTAATTTAGGTCATAAAGTTAGTCACATTTCAGCTTGACCAGAGTGAATCTACTTGGCAGTTCAAGATTTCCCTTCACCTTTCTACACTTTGAGACTTGTTTGTGTAGTCTTTAGCTTGATATGCCTTTTTAAGTTTTAATTCTTGGTGCTTTTTTTGGTAATTTGTAGAACTTTAAAATTTTGCTCTGAACTTGTTTCAGGAGAGCACAGAATGGGGGTTGAACATCTCAGCAATGCTCTTATAATGTGTGGGCAACCACAGGAACTTCTGAAGGTTTTTAAACACACTCTCCCTTCCAAGGTATTTGAGATGCTGTTACACAAAATTCCCCTTATTTGCCAGGTAAGCACATATTGAATTATTTTTTTACAATGAAAAGAATAACCATGTTAGGCTTGATTACATAGGAATAGCAAAGTATATGTGTGAATGGCCCTAAGTTAAATGAATAAAATCTCTTTACTTTTGGTTGCTTTTCTGGCCTTAAGATAAAACAAGCCAATTTTTTCATGTTCTTTGACTATAATGAATTCTATGTTTTGTTACATATTATACATTTTTCAACAGTTTGATTTTAAAGATAGCATTGTTAATATTTTGTCTTTGTACATTCAAAGATATCATAGTTATGGATTGTAAAGTCAGCAGAGGCCTTTAAGTTAAATGGTATTGTTAGTTAAAAGACCTAATGCTTAAAAATTAGATGTAATATAGAGAACATCAAACTACCAAAGTAGAACACTTCTACTTTCCATTAATATGGCAAAACATAGAAATCACTTTGGTAAGTTTAAACGTATAGGATAATTAGTATTCTCTTAGGTACAAGTTTAGATTGGTAACAAATGAAATCCATTTGTAAGCTAATTTATTTATAGGTATTATTCCATTTACATTTATCAAACTGCTTGATATACTTATGCATCAACTAGAATTTCTTGAAAATGCCTGGATTTGTTTTCAGATTCATTTAGTCATAAGACATTACTTTACCTTTGGTTCACTGTTTATTACACAGATCAGATGTTACCACTGAGAACACACTGTGTATTATTGGTCCGACTCAGGATCATTCATGTTGATTCTCAGCTTTTGAACAAAACACAAAACAACAGACTCTACTAGAGCATAGCAGTCAAGTCCCATGCTAGTCTCAGATTGGTTGTTTCCTGAAATATATGAAAATGTAGCTAGAATGTGTGTAATGCCCACCCTTACACAAGAAGGGCGATAAGAAAATGGTCGTGCATTGAAATGATAAGCAAGTAACTATTTTATGTATTTACCAGCAATTTGAGGCAGACATGAATGAACAGGAATGCTTGGAGGATGATCCTGATTGAAAAAATTTCAACGTATCCACAGTCCAGTCACAATACTATGGTACTATATAGTATAAACAACTGCTCAGTGATACTTCCATTTATTTTACTTTTAGTAATAAAAATTTTTTTCTATCTCATACATGATTGAACACATATTTTGCTTTAAAATTAACAGTCACAATTGAAGAAACAATGGTTTATTTTTCTAATCAAGTGTCTAAGCTGCTGAATCTTAAGGCCTCAACAAATGTTGTATCTTACTATTTTCATTGAACAATAAGACCTTCTATTTTGATTATTCCTGGTAAACAGCAATTTTGTTTCTCCAGTGGTTTCCACTTGCCAAACAGTCATGACAGATGGTTTAACATGGTGGATACTGCTTTCAGGGGATTCTATCAGATGAATCCTCATTTCCAGTGCAACAGCTGTTGGCAATCTTTCATGGAAAGTCCATCCATCGGGACTGCTCTATCGTGGTTGGCCAAGGAGCCCTGCTTTGGCTGCTAGGGCTTCGTTCTGCTGAATATGATATTCCTGAAATCTCATGGATATTCTTTGTGTCATTTTTAAATATTTCTGTAAGCAATGTTCTGAACAGGTGGTCTAGAAATAAAAAAAGATCAAAGAGGCAACACAAAAATCTTAATTTTAAAAAATGCATATATTCTAAAAGAACAACCAGTAGGTACTTTTTTTCTTTCTTTGACTCTGAGAGTTCCAAGTGACCATAGCTTTCAATTGTTAATACAAGAACTAAAACACTTTGAATGTCTACGAGTTTGCAGGCACGAAGAACAATGGTAAGTAAGCCCCTACCATCTGGACTAGATTTTCTGCAGGTATGTCTTAATATTAACCGAAAGCCCACATTCCCATCCCTTTATTCTGATTGTAGCAAGTTTGTTCCTTGTTAATGGGAAACTCCATTCTTAACATTAATTCTCAACCTTTAACTTTTTACCAAGAAGAGTATTACATTTAGCAGCTATCAAACTTTGTTATTTATTTAATAAGTATTTATTCATTGCTGATTACATGTTGAACTCTTGGTATGAATGTTCATCAGTATCTTCCACTGGAAGAAGTTATGTCACTTTGAGCCAACATATAAAGGTTTGGTGGTATTGAAAGTTATGATTTCCAAAAGGATTTGATTTTCAGAAAACACTGTAAAATAAGCCACTAAAATTCAAGCTCTGCTTTTCCCAAAGTTAACCTGAGTTCTGAGGATCAGATAGAAAAGCCATGTTTCCTTTAGCCAGGCCATCTTGACTGAAAGCTAATTAGCAGTATTTACTATGGTACAATAAGCCCTAGGTATCTTCTCTAAAAAGTCTGCCTTGGTCAATGTGACTCATATTAAATTTGTCATCGTCAAGCTCAATGTCCGTGGCTGCTTCAGTTCCTCCAAGCAAAGGAATATAAGAGGTAGCTGAAATTCCTGTAATAACTAGGAGCAAGCAAAATGCTTAGGAAGATCTCACTGATATTGTTTATGATGAGCTTAAAAGAATTTTTAGAACTTTCTTACCTCTTCAGGTTTTACTTCTCTTGTTGTGAAGTCTTTTACACAGTCCAAAAAACAAGTTTCTGTAAGTTTATTGTAGGTTCCAAGAAATTCCTTAAACTACAAACATATCAGAAAGTTCAATATTTGGTTCTTAAAATAAAAATGTTTTGAAACTAATTACTGATGATTTTTATTTAGGCAAAATATCCTGTAATACTAGAAATCAAAGGTTCTTTTGTTAACTTAAATGGGTATAATATGATCTATGTAATATGTTCTAGAAAATACAGTAAAACTTTCTCATTAAATATTTACTCTTTCCTGGATTATCTGCCAAATTATCTGAAAAATAAATATGCTTTGTTATTTAATACCCATTTTGGGGAATAAAATTCAAAGTTATTTTGTGAGATTGCTGATAGACATGGTTGCATCCAGTAAGTGCCTTTAAGTTTCTGCAAAATGCTTTTTCCTTAATTATAAAGCCTTACCTGTTTTATCTGATCAGACTCTGGCATTTGTGCAGCCATATTCTTTTGGTACGTCTATTAGTCACCTGTTTTAAAAGAGTTAGGTAATCAAAACTAGAAAAGTTTATGAAATAGAACTGAAACAGGTCTATCTAAAATTATTGTTCATATTTTATAAGTATCTAACCATGTATATAATTATAAATATCTAACTACATCATTAATGACAACAAAGAACCATAAAATTTAGAATTCAAAATTTTAATGCTAGCTATGGGACCCAAAGACCCTGTCTATCTAAACCCCCTGGTTTAAGGCAATTTGCTTTCTATTTTCTCAAAAGTCAATACCATTTACAATCACTCAAAAAAAAAAGATTTAAAGGTAAATCTAACAAAGCATGTATAGTACTTATATACTGTAAACTACAAAATGCTGATGAAAGTAGTCTAAGACCTAAATATATAGAGAGATATATTATGAATTGGAAAACATTCATGGATTAGAAGACTGAACATAGTAAGGACTGTCAATTTTCCCAAAGCTGACAGACAGGGTTAATGCAATTCCTATTAAAATTCCCATAAGGTTTCTTGAAAATACAGACAAGATTATTTTTAAATTTATATGGAAAATAAAGGGTCTAGAATAGCTAAAACTAATTTGAAAAAAGAATAAAGTGGGAGGAATTAATCTACCTGATTTCAAGACTATATTATATAGCTACTATAACCAACACTATGTGGTATTAGTGGAATGGCAGACACATAGATAAACAGAACAAAATAAAGAACTCAGAAATAGAATCACACAAATGTGCCCTACTGATTTTTCATAAACATGCAAAAGCAAGGTGAAGGCAGGATAAGCTTTTTAATAAATGGTGCCAGAACAATTGTACATCCATAAGCAAAAAATGTAACCTAAACTCAGTCTTTCAACATATACAAAAATTAATTCAAAATGAACATTTAGGACAAAGAGTTCTTAGACCTGACATCAAAAGCAGACTACATAGCTGACAAAGGACTAGTAACTAGAAAGTCTCAAAATTCAACAATAAAAGCACAATCCAATTAGAAAATGGCAAATGACATTAGAAGGCATTTTACGTAAGAGAAAATACAGATGGCAAACAGGCACATAAAAAAATGTTCTATAATATTACCCTGTTAAGCAAACAAAAGCACAATGCTAGAGCGTCACACACTTATTAGAATGGCTAAATTAAAAAATATATAGTGACAGTAACAAATGCTAGTGAGGATGTGGAAAATGGATCACTCTGACACTCCTAGTGGTAATGTAAAATTATAGTCACTCTGATAAAGCAGTGTCTTACAAAATTAAACAAGTAACATATGACCTAGCAATTGCATTCCTGGTCATTTATCACAGAGAAATGAAAAGATATGCTCACATAAAAACCTGCATGTGAATGTTTATAAAAAATTTATTCATAACAGTAAAAAAACTGAAACAATGCAGATGTTCTTAAACTGGTGAATGGACAAACTGGTATACCATACCTGAATACTATTCAGCAATAAAAAGGGATGAGATATTAGGACACACAATAGCCTGGATGAATCTCTGAAGAATTATACTGAGTGTAAAAGCCATCCCAGAAGGTCACATACTGTGTTTCTTGAATTAACAAAACTACAGAAATAGAGAACATATTAATGCTTGCCAGGGGTTAAGTAGGGGTAGGGGTAGGAGGGAAAAGGGTGTTGCTACAAAAAGGCAACACAAGAGAATTTTGTAACAGAAGTGTTCTGTATCTTGATTGTATCAATATCATTACCCTGCTTGCAATATTGTACTATAGATTTTTAAGATGTTACCATTGTGGAAAACTGGGTAGATGCACTAGGGATCTCTTTATTTTTTTCTTACAACTGCATATAAATCTAAATATTATAAAATAAAAAGCTTAATAAAAAAGAAAACAATGAAGCTGTCTAACTTTCTAATCCCTGCCAAAGAACAAGATGCATTACTTTAAATGTTAGCAAACGTTCACAACTAGAGTTCTTTTGGCTTCCTATTCGGAAAACAGCCCCAAAAGATCCCAGAACTGGTAAGATAACTTTTGTGGAAATAGACATTAAATGAAACCCATTGTTTTGTGGAAAAAATACAAGGGCAATAAAACATTCATTAAAGAATTTAGTTTACCAACAGGCTCTAGCTGAAAGCACAAAAGGGCATCCATGAAACCCTAACCTTTTGAATAGCTGTGCTGTACAGTATACCTGCTGTACTTCAGGAGGGCATGCAGCAAACTGGATTTTCTACAGCTCACACCAAAAAAGAAAACAGATCTGATTTCCTTAGTTATAACATCTTAGCAGTTTACATGTTTGCTAATCCTAAAGCCAAAATCTGTTTTTTCCCTATTGCTATCCTTTTATTTCCAGTTAAAATTCATGTAACTTTTTCAAACAGAGGTCAGCGGCAGAAAGTATGAAATCTGTAAATGTTTTATAAGCTTTAGACTGGTAACACTAATATACAACTCATAGTGACAAATGATGGTTGTTATTTGACAAGACACAGATGAGCACCTCAATGGTATTAGTATAAATTTTATTTAAAATAATTTTATTGGTGTTGTCTTTTAATGTACGGTCCTTAATAGTAATATAGCTCCTTCTTAAAAATGAAATAAAGTTTATCATAAAAGTAATATAATCTATTTCTTGAGAATTTGGAAAATAAGGGAAATAGCTCTACTACTCAAAGACCACTATGTTAACATTGTGGTTTCCTTTTCTCTAGAATTATTCAATTATAAATATTATTGTTCATTTATCTTCCCAAACCTATAACCAAACTTAACAGCAATTTTTTTAAGTCCTCCTAAATTTCTAAAGCTCTTCTCTATAGTCATCAATACAGGCATACCTCATTTTTTTTCTTTTTTCTTTTGGTGTACCTCATTTTATTATGCTTTGCTTTATTGTGCTTCACAGACATTGAGTTGTTTTACAAATTGAAGGAAAGACTCTCCACCAGCAAAAAGACTGACTCTATTGCAGTGGTCTGGAACTGAACCTGCAATATCTTTGAGGTATGCCTGTATCAAGTTTATGGTATACATAATTGTAGGCAACTGTTCCTAGAAAATATTGAAGATGATTACTTAAATAAATGATTTGCAAATTTATTTGCTAGTTGCTAGTTGGTGTCTTCAGCATTCTACCTTGTATTTATTTGGTCATAAATTATGCTGACTGACAAATGCCAACAGCCAAGCAAACCACCTGTGGTGAGAACATGTAGCAGCAATATGGCTGCCCTTTTATTTGGTCTTAGTTTTCCAGATATTACATCAAATGTTTGTTATTGTGGAAGCAAACATCGAACCAGAGGTTACCTTCTGATTACATCCCTGAAACCTGAAGATAGAATGGAAGGCATAAGAATTCCAAAACCCCTGGTTTAGATCTTGGGAATGATTATAACAATGCTGTCATTTTTGTGCCAAATAAAATATATCATAAAACCAGAGAACTTAAGAGTAAAAGGGGATCGTATCAGTCATCAAGCTCAAACCTTTTCTGATGCATGAGTTTCTTTTCTGTTCTGGAAAAGCAGTTGTTCAACCTTTGCTTGATTGTCTCCAGTGAGGCCTGATTTCTTACCTGAAAAATGAGGGGATTATAAATGACTGTGTGGTAGAGGCCCCTATAAGCTGTAATAGTCTAGTCAATGAAATCTAAACTTCTGTTGGCTAAATCATTTTTTAAAAAGCCTCTTCCTTAGATGTACTGTGGTGATCATTTTGCAATATATACAAATATGGAACCATGTTGTACACCTGAAACATAATGTTGTGTGTCAGTTATATCTCAATAAGAAAAAAGAAAAAAGAAAAAAACCTCTTTTCAATAAGTGAAATTAGTTTCCTCAATCTATTCTGAGGTTACAAATCCTTAGCATACTATGCTTTTATATATATTAAAAATACATGATCTCCTTATCTTTTCAGATAGTATGTTTAGGTGAATATCACAAGGACAATTTCCAGAAATTTCTGAATATTAAAAATAAACAGACTAACCAGGATGTGATGGGGGAGATGTCCTCCATTTTTAAAAGAATCATATATAGATTCATACCAGGCTTGGAGCCAAATTTAGAATTCCGTTCAAATTTAGTTTACAATAAATGATTCTTCTGATGTCCTTGGTCTCTATCAGTAGCCTGGTACCTGCATGACTGGTACTGGTAATTGGTAATCTTGTGATTGAGGCAAGGACATGAATGGATCATAAAACCACTGAATGGTAGGTTGTTGGGAAACAATATATGCATTGCAAAGCATCTCCATATGTTACTTATCACAAAAGGAAAACTATATTTTTATATTGGAAAGATTTAGCAGTCATCATCTTAACCAAGTGATTATACTTAGCATTATAAACACAATAGACACAGACAGCATCGCGTATGTGTTTTTGCCAAAAATGTGTGATCTGACTCTGATCATAAGGAAATAATTAGGAAAATCCACAATATGGAACAAGTTGTAAGATCAGACTGGTCTTTTAAAAATCAAAAGGGACAGAGAGCTAGCTGTTCTAGTTAGGAGACTAAAGAGTCATGACAACTAAACACAATGTGTTAACTTTAGATCCTGAATCAAAAAAGAAACATTTTTTAATTAAAAAGACATTTTTGGGGTAATTGGAGAGATCTGAATGTTATCATTTTAGGTGTGATAATCTAATCCTGGCTATGTAATAGATTGTTCTTGAGATACATGCTGAAAGAATTAGGGTTTGAGGTCTGCAACTTACTTGCAAATGGCTCAGAAAAAAAAAAAAGCGTACATATGTATAGAGTGGGAGACAGCAAATAAGTAAAAATGTTAACAATTAAAACAATAACAATAAATAAAACAATCTTATGAGCCATGTATTTTTTGTTTGTTTGAAGGCTATCAGTGTCTTATTTGATAGGTCAGATGTTTAAACTGATCTGAACTTGTTTGGTTGATATAATTTAATAGGATTCTACCACATAACCCTTTAACTTTAGATTATTTGTAGCAGGTTTAGGAAGTTGTGTCTGATGAACTGGCAATCATTAATCAGAGCAAAAATACTTTTGAAAGATCACTGCATACTGCCTTTGGGTTTAAAGACTGGCTTCAAGGCCTAAAGGATGATCATGTGAGTACTGTACTAGAGGGGGGTAAGACTTGGGTTTGGACCCTAGCTCTGATGAAATATATTAAAAGGGTTGAGACCCAAATCAAGTCATTTGTTCGTTGTAATGACTGCCTATGCTCACACCTTAAGAGACCTAGGAGGAGAAAGGTTACTTTTTCTTTCACATTTAAGAGCGTTAAATCATCTCCAGAGTCTCTTACACCTGTGACATTGTCATTCTATCTTTTAATTCACCTATATTCTAAAACAAATTTTGAACAAGCAGGTACCTAAAAGTCCAGTAATGAAAAAGGGAAATATAACTGAAATAAGAAATAATTTGCAAGGAATAATTAAAAGGTTATCCAAAGCTGAGACCTTAAATTCCCTTTTAATTCTAGGATTTCTTCTCTGAAAGCTGACAGATGGGATGTAAAAATAAAATTTATTTAACTTTTACATCAGATGACATTTTTTGCTTTCTTTTCTTTTTTTAAAGTCTTTAGTAATGGGTAAAGGTAAACGTCTAAGTAGTGCGTCTTCAAAAATGAGCATATCAGATAAGGGGTACTGGCCCTGACATTGTGTCTACGAAGGATTTTTCAGTTAACCGAGGGTCTCCTGCCTGTTAGCTCAAGGTCAAAGCGTGGATGCCTTGTCTAACTCACTGTCCCAGAACAAGACCCTGACTCTTCAAACCCAGTTTGGGGGGTGCCTCAAATTACGACCCTTGCGCAGTGACACGGTCGCTAGGTCCCCAAACCGCTCTGGGGATAGATGGCGCACTGCCCTCCGCAGCCCCCATAGCCCCACGTATATGCCGGGGCCTCATTCAGAAACCCGCCACCTTTCCGGAGCGTAGCCTGCCGCCCCACCGCCCGGGAACCCGGGATTCTGAGGGCAGAGAAAAGACATCATACTTAGGCACAGGCTCTCGCTTCCGAGAACAGCACAGGCTTGGGGGGCTGCGCTGCCAGTCGAGTTCGGGGGCGGAGAGTCGGGGTCACGGCGGGTGCCAAAGCCGCTGGATAGAAAAGAACACGTGGGAGCGGCAATGTCAAATAACCCTTAGATCCTTCGACGCCGATTCGTTATAACGTGGGGCACGCTAGAGAAAAAAGTCGGCATCATGATATAATTCTAAAATCTCCTGAGAATTACTTTCTGTAATTGTCTCTTTAGACAGTGCTTTCTATTCTTGACTTCTTCGCCAACATTAACACGAAACTGTCCAAACGTTTTGTAAAACTAATTTACTTAATTCGCGTCTCTAACGGTCTCCAGGATCTACACTGTAAACAGTTCCTAATAAATGCGAGTAGTATTACCCGTTAGGTCAGAGCTCTGCAGACCTTCGACGAATCTCTCCGGTTTTATTCAATATTTAAATCTTGTGGGGCAACGTACTGCCTTAAAAATAATCACACCCGTTTTAGCCTTTTGTATTGGGAGTTTGTTTCCACCCGGAAAGAAATGGAGGAGCACCTGGGAGCATTTAGCTCTTTGGTTGGACCATTTTCTTGGCGCGCATGCGTGTTCTATCTCCAGGGCGGGCTTAAAGGGAAGTGGGTGTTGACTCGCGAGCAACTGAAGCTGTTGTGGGAACAGACCAGTTCCTGCGGAATTTCCCGGCTTTCTGGAGACGCGGAGGGGTGAATTTAGGTGTTCAGTGGTTGCATCTGGAGGAGTGTGTAAGACGCTTTGGCCGAAGAAAACGATTAAGCTTCTTATGTGGGTGATTTAAAAAATATAGCATTTCGGTTTTACCTGATTGTCTCTCTTTTCAACAAATCTTAACTCCGCCTCCATATCTGTTTTAGATTTTGCATTTCCAGCTCTCGGGTTGGGGCTTGGGGGGAGAGGAATGCTCTGTTACTATGGTTACTGTTGTTAACGCGTCCATTCTCATCATCCCCTTTTTCACATTCATTGGCATGGTGAATTAATAGACTGAGATTAATGGGTAAAAATAGTGTTCTGGTCTCTATGCTAGATTAAATACCACAATTAAAATTTCTAGCTTTGTGAATAGTCTGTTTAGAGTGTTTTATTTAAAAGCTGATGACTGCATATTTCAAAATCACTTGGAATTCACGTTCTCTTTGTCATATTAATGACCTCCTCGCTTCTTACTCCACCCTCTTCCTAGTCCTCAAAGCGGTGAAAATTTTATTCTGAAGTTTTATGGACCCGAAAGGAAGTTATTCAATTCAGAACTGTGGGACTTGTTAGCAGTAATATGAAAGGCTCTGACTTTATCCCGAAAAAGAAAAACACGGTTAAAATTCCAGCGAAGAGGCTTCGTGAAGTAATTTCTCCAAACCAGGCAGATAATTTGGCTTTGCTGAAAGATGAGTTGTCCTCTGTTCCTCCAGCGTTATCTGCAAACAAACGTCTTCCTGTTAGAACGGGAACTAGCTTGAATGGAACGTTATGTGGTATGTGATTCCAAATAATTTTTCAACCACTTTTCATTTTTGTAAAAGGTCTTTATTTTCATTTAGTTTTTTGTTTCAAAATTTAGAGGATTTTTAATGTTTAAATTAACAAACATAAGCTATGTCTAGATTGTACAGGTGTTTGAAAATTGACCGTTTTCCCTGGGAAAATGTCCAGGCATAGTCTACATCGAATATTATGGAATAGAAAGAATGAATGAAACTTAACATTTCCTATTGTGTTTTCTCTTTGTGTTGTGTTTGTAGATGTTCTTGTTCACATCTGTGATAGACACACTTTACTAGTATGATGAGCTTATTTTTCTCTACTAGGGCTTTTAACCAAATGTTCTACCTTCTATTTGGATTGTGCTATCCAGTTTGGCATAGTAGAAAAGCACAACTTCTGCCATTTGATGGCTTCCATGTTCCAATTCACATAACTTGTCTGGAGCTCAGTGAAAAAGAAGATAACATATCTTATACCCAATTCACTGATCATCGCAAGGTTCAAATTAATGAATATATTTACAAAAACAAAAAATGCTTTTGTAATGCTGCTGCTTTTGGGTACAGCAAATTATAGGCCTGCTGTTAATCAGGTTTTTATACCATGTACATATTTTATTTGTGGCAAATGAGTCTACCCTAGTTTGTCCAGAGCCAACAGTGTAATGATATGTTTTAAAACATTTTATACTTATCTTACTTGATTGTTAGTACTGACCCATATTTTCCAAAATGCCAATTGTAAAAACTTTCATTTTCTTAAGTTTTTTGCATGAAAACTATCTTGCTATTTAGGTCTTACATTAATATGGAGTTTATAGTTCTTGAATCATGCCTATACAGTTTCTAAATGTAAGGTTCTGATTTGAAAATCACTAAAATTGATTTCTTTGTTTTATTAGGTTCATCAGACTTTTCTGCTAGAAATTATTACCAGCCTTCATTAGAAAATCCCACTGTGTCAGAAACTGTAAGCAAAAGGATTCCTAATTATGCTCATGTTAAAATCTTCAGTATCATCAAGTAGTGTATTCTTAAATTATGATTGGTTAGCAGCAGATCCTGTTTTTATTTAAATTTGACATACAATTGTTGCTTGTTTGACATACAGTTGTTGCTTAAGTAGTATTTGAGACATTAACAAAAAAGCCTTCCATAGAATAGAAAATATTCATTAGTTAAGATAATGACCACTGAGAGAAATACTGAAACTGAAACAAAAAAAAAGCTCTGCTATTATCTGAGGAAAAGGTATTCTAAATCAGAGAATTATGTAAAAGTAAAGGAACAGTAACAACATAATTTTTTTAAAAAGTGAGGCGATTATACATCATGCAAACTACTCTGAGGTCTTTTGTGGATTTTGGGGCTTTTTTTTGAGAAGTCTTTAAGAGACAAAAACATGAAATTCTCATCTTAAGCTTTTTATTTATAATGCTGAAAATATTTATGACAAATATAATGTTTTGGTCATGCAGTCTAATTAGACTTTGACCACTAATCATAATGTGTACCTACATATTATCAATTTGACAGATCTATAAAGAAGAGAGTTTCACAATATAACATTTTGAAAATCAAAGCTGGCAAACTAAGAATTAAATTGAAACTATTGTCAACTTTGTCAAAAACTCACAGTAAAAATGTATAATTATGTGCTATACTTGGTCCCTGAGTAAATGCCTCGTCTTTGGTTTGGAGTTTTTTGTTTATTTTTTGATCAGGCCCTATTTAATGATTAATGCTATTTGAATTCTATTATCTAAATCATTTTCCAGATGTATGGGTACACAATATATAATTGAGGATAAATAGGTGACATTTGCCATGAACATGATCAGGCAGGATTCCATTACCTTTAATATGAGCTCAGCTCATTTTATGTATATTTGTCTAATGTTAAATATGCCTGCAAAACAAACCTAGTTCATTCTTATTGTACCATGAACACAAACTGTAATCTGTTTGTATCATATTTTTGTTTCATAAGTGAGTGCTAAGATTATAGTGTGGATTGACTTTTAATGAGAAAACTAAAGGAGTTCATGCCTAATATGCTCACATTTATATCTGCTCCTATTCATATCTATTTTTCCATACTATTAGAAGATGTCCTTTTTCAAACTTTTTGGGGCTAATCCTTACACGCGTGTAGAAAGAAAATAAAACTTAAAAATCATTGTAGAAAGTACAAAAATACAAAAAGAAAAAAGAAATCACACAACTTAAAATCAACAGCTGTTAACATTTTTTTCTTTGTGTGTGTGTGTGTGTGTGTATGTGTGTATATGTATATATGTTATGAAATATATTTTGTTTTATAACTAAATAGTATTAAGGATATTTTTCCATGTCATTTTTTTTCTAGAAACTTTTAATGGGTTCATAGAATTTCAGTGTATGTATGTACCATAGTTTATTTGTTCATATTTCTGTCATTTGACATTAAGGTTTTTTCTACAATTTTTGATAAGATTAACAACCAGGTGATGAACATTCTGGTGAACATCCTGGGTCATTTCCTTAGAATTAATTTCTAGATGAGAAATTATTAAATCAAAGGATATACATACTTTTAGAAATGGTTCTAAATTGCCTCCAGAAAGACTATACTAATATATATTTTCTCCATTGAATTTGACTCTTAACCAGCTTTTTAACCGTAGGCAAATTACCTCTTTTTTGCTTCATTTTTATCATATGTAAAGCCCATAATACAAGTACCTTTCGTGTAATAAAGAGTGATGTGTTAACTGTTAAAAATATCACAAGTGTAAATAGTGGACTTATTTCTCTGTCTTTACCAATATGGAGCATTAAAATTAAACAAAGAATCTTTGCCATTTGACATGGCATCTCATTGTTTTATTTTGTATTTCTTTTATTATTAGTGAAGCATATGGCCATTTATATTTATTCTTTTATGAATTACATATTTATGTGCTGTGCTTTTTCTTACTGATTTGTAGTTCTTTGTATTAATTTTCCAGTGGCATTCTACTGTATTGTTAATCTCAATGGCTATTTTTAGAAAGTTAACACATGTCATTAGTCGACAGCCTAAATTAGTTTCCTTTTATAATTTTCTCTTTTTCCTTTTTTGAAGTAGATACACCCAAAAAAGGTGTATCTAAGGCTGGTGAATTGCAATGTTGAATGAATCTGGTACTTAAAAAGTCATGGTGTCTTAACAGTTACTAGAATCTTAGAGATAAAGTCTAGGGTTACAAATGTGTACAGAAAGCTATTTGTCAGTAACTGTCACCTGTATAGAGAAGCCTTCTGAGATCACAATATGAGCTCAGTGACAAAGAATGCTGTGGTGAATTTGTGATGTTGTGTCATGCTTTGTCTGTCTTCATGTACTCCACTGGACTCACCGAATCAGATTTTCACATTTAACTGTAGCTTCTGAGATGTTACATAATTTGCTCAGCTAAAAGTGGCAAATCGGGATTTGGGTCTTAATTTCAGAGCCACAGTTTTTTGCTTATTAATTAACTCATCTACTCACTTGTCTGAAAGCTCACTACTCACTCATTCACCAAATCCTTGAGAGCTACAGGGTACCTGAGCCTTGAGATAGTGCTGGGAATTAAATATATGAAGCATACAGTCCTACCCTCCCAGAACACAGGAGTTACAGAGCTAGTAAATAATACTTGATGAGTAATAAATTACAAAGTTTATTTAGCCTTTCATTTCTTCCTTTCATATCCTGAAGGATTTTTCTAAAGATGTTGCAGTGCAAGGGTTGCCTTTGGATAAAACAGAAGAGAGCAACAGACAAAAAGGTAAAAGGATAAATTTGGCTTTTTTTTATTGTGGTAAAATATACATAATATAAAATTGATCATTTTTAAGTGTATAGTTCTGTGGCATTAAGTATATTCACGTCGTCGTACAGCCATCACCACCATCCTTCTCCAGAACTTTTTCATTTTCCTCAGCTGAACCTTTGGACTACACCTTAACACTAACTCTCCCTTCTCCCCTCCCTCTAACACCTGGCAACTACCATTCTACTTTCTGTCACTGTGGATTTTACTATACCTTATATAAATGAAATTATATAATATTTCACCTTTTGTGATTGACTAATTATAGTTAGCATGTCTTAATGCTTCATCCGTGTTGTGACATGTCAAAATTGCCTTCAGAAGGATGGAATTTTAGATTTTTAGATCTTCATTGATTTTTAGACATTCATTAAACAAGCTTATAGTTTTTTTTCTTATTTTTATTTTTAATTTAGTTTTTTCTTCTAAGTTTAGCTATTAATAGAATTTATAAATCCAGAAAAACGTTTGCTGTGGTAAAGGTAATTTTCTTACTACCAACTATTGCACAGGTTTAGTACTAGAAACCTATTTATAAATTCTGAATTCAAGTTTTGGATAGTCTTTGGTAAGATAATAGATTAAAAATGTACTTTGAAAATTATATTTAATGACATTTTTTAAGCAGCTGGTTTTATCTTATTCTAAACTGATTTCTCTAGAGTCTGAGCAAATGTTTCCAATTTGGCCTTGAGTTTTTTGACATACTCTTTTCCCCTAGGGATCGGATTATGACTGTTATTTTAGTCACTTAACTTGTGCCTTATCTTTTTTCTTCTTTTCCCCCCCTTTTTTTTAAATTGAGAAATCGTATTGCTGAGTTCTTAAATATTATTTTAGTTAAAAGAGGTTTTTTTTAGTAGCTTATTAAAATTTAATAATTTTTTAGGAATCTGAAGTGTATTTTTGTATCTTGATTTTACAGCAAATGACATCTTTATTTCTCAGTACACCGTGGGACAGAAAGATGCTCTTAGAGCAGTTTTAAAGCAAAAGTAAGTTTCACTTACAGGAAATAGGTGGGTCATTTCTTGTGTTTCTATGTGGTTCTCTAAAATTCACTTCATTTATGCTTTGGACATAGGAAACATTTCTTTTCAATGTGTGAAATATGTGCTTTATGATAATCAGTATCAAGCATTTTTCATGGTACTGAACACATATAAACACTCAGTAACTGTTAATGGTTATTGTAGAAGAGGTACTATTCTACATACTTTATGTGCATTGACTCATTTAATACTCACAAAATCCAATGAAATAGATTCCATTACCAACTCAGTTTTACAGAACTCCCATTTTATAGATGAGGAAACTGAAGCACAGATTGATTTTCCTTATGTCATTTAGCAAGTAGTCACTAGGCTAGAATTCAAACACAAGCTGTCTGCCTTTAGAGCTTGGGCTCTTAATCCTGTCACTGTACTATTTGTGGCAGTGGTTAAGTAGTTCTAAATACATAATACCTGTTCGTTACCACCAAAAGATATTTAGACTTTTCCTGGTCAAGATTTGAGAAAAAGACAAGCTCAGTATCTGAATGGAGTGAAGGGAGACCATGGCTACTACTCTACCCTAATGTTCCCTCCCAACTTTATCTTAAATAGCAATGAAATGCAAAACCATCCTTGACAACAGCACCATGATAAGCATGAAAGAGTATATTCACTATTTTGGGGGCAATTTTTATTTATTTATTTTTTTATCATTAATGGGTACAGAATGAGATATGTATTCTTAGGCTAAATGTATTCTATTCCTGAACCAGAGCATAATCGAAGACCCTTTAGAAAATAGAAAAAATTTTTACTTTTTTTTAGGTGAAGCAACCCTTGGTTGACCTCACAGATTGCAAAGCACTTGTCAGTTTACAATTCCTTATTTTTTACACCTACAGCACCTGGTCTTCCTAAGTGGTCTCCAATCCAAGTATTAACCAGGCCAGACCCAGCTTAGCTTCCGTGATCAGACGAGATTGGGCTTGTTCAGGGAGGCATGGCCATAGTACTTAACTTTTGAACTCTCATTTTATTCAAAAAGGAAATTTTATATATTACTTCTGTAAATTGAAAATCAGTATTTCTTACGGTATAATTAAAACAAATACACATTATTAAAAAGTTTATTTTTTTCCACCTAGTTATCCATAGTATATATGTTATGCTCTAGGAAATGCTGGAAAAACAAAAATAAATACTATCTCTAAACCACAAAAGTGTGATCTGAGCCAGTCAGAGTTTCACAACAGGTTATTTGGCCTCATAATGTTTTTCCTCTTTGCATTTGTCTAGCCTACAATTAGGAGAGAAATTTGGATGGCATATTATATCCTGGGAGTTGTAAATATAGAAGAAAAAGCAAAAGTAAGGGCATGAGGGGTGGTGCAGTCTCTTAAATTCTGTGCTTGAACTAAAAATTGCTGATTATATCTGACTCAGTTGGACAGAAATTAATTACCACTTTTATCCAGCTGTCCTTCCATAGAAGTGGCTGCTTAAACCCACAATAGAGACTTTGTCAACTTGCCTTCAAGTCAGAACTCTTCGAATTGAAATCTCTCAGACCTGTCAGAACTCAAAGATCTGAGAGGGTGAAGTTGTTTGTAAACAAGTGGACAGTGAGAGGTAACTGAACACTTCCCTTCTTATCTGTTGACAGATCTCTCCCCATTTCAGGATGAAAGAACAGAATTAAAAAGAAAAAAAAAACTAGGAAGGGCCTCTGAGAAGGTAATTGGAACATAGGGAATACTAATTGAATCAGAAGTATAAAAATGACTCTCATGTTGACTTAAAAGACAGTCTAATTATGTCTCAAGAAATGAATTTCTCTGTAGTCGATGTCACTTGATTTTTTTTTTTAAATGGTAGATGCAATTTGGCAAAGTGATTCTAAAATTTACCTGGAAGGACATGCAGTTGAGAATCTCTCTCTCTCTCTCTCTCTTTCTACACACACACACACACACATACACATATATATGTATATGTATGTGTAAGTATATAAAGAGAGATGTATGTATATACATGTATGTATATATATGTGTGTGTGTATATATATATATATACACACACACACATCATTAAGAATACATACATATAGAATACACACAGTTGAGAATAGCTAATTTTGGAAAAACAAAAATGGAGTGGTGATGAATTTGCCCTATTTGATATTATAATATGCTCTAAAGTTGTAATAATAAAAGGTATAATATATTGGAGCCTTTTAGGAATGAAGAGTCTGGAGAATGTCCTAACATGTGACTGGACAGTTCAGCAAGGGGCCAGATTATGACCTCCTTTAAAGGAGTTAAGACTTTAGAAAAATGGCAAATTATTTAAAAGTTTTAAAGGATGATAATATATTTCTTAAAAGGCTCAGTCAGCAGTATTGCAGAATGGGTTGGAAGAGGGCTGGATTAGAGTATAGGAAAACAATTGGCTATATATATTTCAGATATCTCTTTGAGAGATGGGTTAGATTTGTCCTGAACACATTGAGGAGTTGGGAAATGAGGTGGTATTCATGCTGGGTTAGAGAGGAGAAGACAGAGATGGAAGATAATTTGGAGATAGAATTGACAAGAATTGATATATCCCAGATTTTTGGCTTGCATAAATGCATGGTCAGTAGTAGTAGTCATAGAGAAAGGGCATTCTTCAGAAAGAATCCTTGAAGGACTAAAGAGGATTCAGAGGATTTAGGTATAAAGGAAAAAGTTCTAAGAAAAGACTAGTAGGAAATAATTAATTCTGAATGGGAGAGTTATGAGCATTTTCCCATTCTTTACACTTAGAAGCTTTTTTACATTTGCTACATTGAGGATTTATTAATTTGATAGTTGGAAAAAATAAACTTAAAAGCCTATAAAGAAGTTGATATCTAGCCCTGTAATTTTATTTCTATTATTTGTCAATTAGCCTGTTAATGTAGAATGAGAGATCATGAAGGATAACTTATTCGATTTCAGAAAGGAATACTGAAAGATAGGGGAATATCTGAATTATATTTTCTTAGTACACAACTCAGTTAGTTAAATATACATACAATGAGCAACTGTTGTGTGCTTAGCTCTTGGATGGTTGCTGTTTGGTATAAAAGAAGTTCCCCACCCCTGGCCCCAACCTAGGTTGTTTAGAGCTTAATTGGGGAGCTAATATGTACATATATGGAGGAAAGAGTGATTAGAAGTCATAGGAAACAGCATTGCATTCAGGATATTATTAAACTGTTCTGTACAGACATTTAAACCATAACATGGCTAATTGTCAAGCCTCAATTGTGTGGTATAGGCAGTAAATGCAAAAGAAGTTAATGAAGGGAAAGATGAAGAGGAAGTGTTAGAAGGACAAGCTTATTGAAAAGGGTAAGGCTGATGTTGGATCTTAAAGGAGAAGGATATAGTAAGTAGATAGAAGAAGATTGAGAGAACAGAGTAAGAAAAAGCGTAGAGTCAGCTACGGTGTGGCATAGCCAGTGAGGAGTGTAATTCTGGAGAGTTGTTTTGTGAAGTAATAGAAGGTATATATAGAAAACTAGAGCATGGCTAGAGGATGGAGTGTGAGAAGGCCAAATAGAAGAAATTAGTCTGTTCATTTATCTGTAAGCAATAATTTAGATTTTTGAATGGTGGAGGAAAATGTGTGGGAAGTTTTTAAGCAGGTAAAAACTGGATAAATGAAAATAGTTGGCAAGAGGTGATGAAGTGTTTTACTGGACAGGGAAAAGTGAAAAGGGAGAAGTGCTAGTCTGAGAGAGAAAGCCAGGTGTCATGGGAAGGTTTCTGGGAATTGGACCCTCACTGCTGCTTACTAGTTCTGTGACTTTAATTAAGTAAATACCATTATGTCTGTGGACTTCAGTTTCTTCATCTATAAATTAGGAAATTAGGATAGTTAGCCTATTGGTTCCCCTGCTTCTATAATTCTATGTCACTGTTCTTGCAATTGTGATGAAATAATTGACAAAACTTGATGATTCAGTTGAATTTGAGAAGATAAGCAGAGGATAGAGAAGTCAAGATAACTTCAAAAGTTTGAGACTACTATGCTCTTAGTAGAAATGAAGAACTACCAAAGAGGAGTAAGTTTAAGAGCTGTTCTGTGCCTTCTTTAAAAACCAAGGAGGGGCCCAGCAGCTAAGGATGGAGTATGTTCCTGCCGATTTTGCTTAGACTCTTTCACTGGGGACTCTTCAGTTTTGTCAGTGATTTATTTTATTGTCTTCTTTAGGCCAAATATAAAGCAAAATCTACCAGTTTTTTTTTTTTTTTATTTTTAGTATTGAAAAGCCTTATTGCAAATATGTATCTATCTGCTGGCCTCATTTTTAATTCTGGCTGTTTAATAGTGTGTTTTATGCCCATTTTAATGAATTGTGTGATATTGTTAATTAAATCTAAATGTGCTACAATTCTAAACATTTTTCTTAGCACTTTGACAGTCCCTCTTGAGCTATCTGCCTTTGGGAGTAAAACTTGATACTTGAATTCTTAGAGCTTTTTCTATATGTTTTAAATTTTATACTTCTTGATTTTATATATATATATATATATATATATATATATATGTATATGTATGTGTATATATACACACACACATATATATATATATATATATATATATAATTATGCCCATGTCTTTATTTCTGAAATATCACTGCCTTCAAGGAATTATCTTCTTATTTCTTTAGCGTTTAGTGACCTGAGCCTTCATAGAGTTCATTAATCAAATGACTGATAAGATGCTGATAAGGAAAACCAGGTGATATACTTTTTTTTTTTAATCAAGAAAACCCATTTTCAGAAGATTACCACTGTAGGTGCTTCTTGAAACAGTTCAATTTAGCTTACTGAATATATTTTTATTCCCTTTTTATTTACAGAGCTCAGAGCATGCCTGTTTTTAAAGAAGTTAAGGTACAGCTTTTAGAGGATGCTGGTACAGAAAAGGAGGCTGTTACCCAGGAGACTAGAATCTCACCCAGTGGAATTGATTCAGCTACAACTGTGGCTGCAGCAACTGCTGCTGCCATTGCAACAGCGGCTCCACTAATAAAAGTATACATTTCTCTCCGGATAGCATTCATAACTACATTTAAAGTGTGGAAACATTTATTAGGAACTGAATCTGTAAATGGTCACATCAAACTATAGACTAGGGACTTTCTAGTTGCTTTCAATTTGAAAGAATTTTCCTGTTTGGGTTGTATATTATCTTCCAGGAGTTATAATACTTACCCCCTCATTGCTGTGATAATGCTAGAGGACCCAGGACTTTCCCAGTTTTAGCACTGAAAATAGCTCATCTTAGGAATTCCTCAGTCCTGGGCTAATCAGACAATTGGTCATTCTTATTTTATAGCTAGAGGGGACCTTAGAAATCATATATGCCAACACCCTCAGTTTGTAAATGAGTCCCAGAGCTATTAGGTGGCAGAACCAAGACTAGACTCCAGGCTGCTGACCTAACTTAGCCTGAGATTAAGTGAAGTATCAAAAGCTACTTTGTTTCGCTGTTTAATTCTTTTTAATTTAAGCATTTTATTTCTGGCATTATAAAAAATTTTATGTGGCAAATTTGGTATTTTTTCTATGAGGGAAAAGATCTTAAGGATAGCTATGTTGTACCTTTTATTTCTGTGATTCTAAAAATAAAGACATAAAATCATCAGATTTAGAGTGTAAAAATCTTGTTTGATCATTTCTCAGTACCAGTTGTTTTAAATTACCTTTTTAGTAATTGAGCATATTTTGATACCTTGATATTTTTTTAGGTGCAAAGTGATTTGGAAGCAAAAGTCAATTCTGTTACAGAATTACTGAATAAGTTACAGGAGACTGATAAACAATTACAACGTGTTACAGAACAGCAAACAAGCATTCAGAATAAGCATGAGAAACTACATTGTCATGATCATGAAAAGCAAATGAATGTGTTTATGGAGCAGCACATTAGACATCTTGAAAAATTACAACAACAACAAATAGATATTCAGGTATCTATAACAAAGCCAGCAAATAGTCATTTATCACTTGGATCTTTAAGCTAATATTGCAGCTGATTATTGCAGTAGTTCATTAGATTATAATAGTTCTAGTTCTTAAATAATGATTTGCTTGTTTATCATTCTTTCCTTCTATGTGGAGAACTCCACATTCTAGTTCAAATGTTGCTAGTTCTGGAATACCTCTCCTTATAGTTGGCATATTTTTTTGTGGTATTTCTAGTCATACCATTTTAAAGTGCTTATAGCACACACATTGCAATTATTTGTTTACATCAGTGTTTCTTAGCCTGGGAATGTGCATCAGAATCACTTGGAGAACTTTATAAAAATATAGGTGCTGTACCTCTCAGAGATTCTGAGACAGCAGGTCTGAGATGGGAACTGGGAAACAAAAGCTCTCTCCTCATTCTGATGCACACTGTGGATGAGAATCATCCAGTATACATATTGCTTCTCCAATTAATTAATTAAAAGAATGAACATTTAGTGTGTTTCGAATAAAAGGCACTGAGCTAATATAAAAAAAAAAAAAGAGTTGTCCTCATGAGAAGCTGATAGTAGAGTTTCTTATTTATTGTGGAATTTCCAGGTCTTGGGGTGGTACTCAGTATGCTTTTTTGAATGAGTAAACGACCAGCATTATATGTGCATTTATTGCTCTTAATTTTCTTTTTTTTTCCTTACTAATATGCAACATTAAAACTTTAAAAAATTAAATTTAAATCTAGCATTCAGAGGAATATATAAAAATAAATTTATTATAGCTCTATATTATCATTAAGTGAATACTATTATGCTATAATTTTCAAGACTTTTTAATAGATTTTTGTCGAGCTTTCATGTGGCTGAAGATAGTATTTTTATTGTTATGATTATGGGCATACAAAGTAAAGTTTTGGTAAGTACTCCATGCACAACTAAAATTGAGTATGCAGTGTGTTATCCAGTGAGAGACTAGAAACAAGTCTGAGTTCATTCCCAGTCTACAAATAACTGTACTCTAAGCCTTGGTTTCTTTACTTAGAAAATATTATATATTTTTTTTTCAGGAGAAAATGAGATGACATATATAAGAAGGATATTGATTTCTTAAGGAAAAGTTCCTATTTGTCCTACATGTCTACCATTCATCCATCCTTCCATTAAGAAACCCATACATTACTGACTTTCTGATTTTGGAAGAATGGAATCTTTGCTAATTCATAAAAAAAGTCTTATTTATAAACCTTATAATTACAGAGAAATTTGATGTTTCAGTGACGTACTAGGTATATTAGTAGTTTAATAAATGTATAGTGAAATGAAATTTCTTGAGTTTTCTCATCTGTTTTATGGAGAGAGATCTCTACACATTTGTAATAATTCTGTAAAACTATGCATATAATTAAGTTTTTCTTTCCTTGGCATAAAAGTCTCTTTTGAAATCAGTTTTATTAGGTAAGATACTATATAATCCAGATACTTTAATAAATGATGATGAAAACTTATTATAGTTTTCACTTATATATAAATGCATATGTTATTGCTGCTACTAAGTATGGCTATTATTTGAGTACTTACTAGCAGTGGTTTTTAACTCCTTACTTCAAAGCATCCATGATATAAAAGATGGGATATTTTGGTTTTAAATTACCTGGTTGAAGTAGAGGTCAAGGGCTAGGGCCCCTTTCTTCTAGCCATCTAGTCTGTTTCAGTGGCCCCTGAGCCATATCTGAATTAGAAAAGAAGAGACTGAAGTTTAGAATGGTTAAATAAAGTGATCATGGTCACACAACATAGGCTTAATCCCCAGTCTTTGTATTACTATACCTTTCTAGTGCTGTCGCTGCTACAGTGGAAAGTTGCAAGTAATGTGTGTACTTTCATTGTTTATTAATTCTAATAAATTGTTTTTAAGTCCTCTAATAAACTGCAATGCATTTTTTCATTTTTTCATTTAAGTCTTTTAAATTATATTTGAAATTAATAAAATAATTTTATGTCTTCTAGACTCATTTCATGAGTGCTGCACTTAAGACTAGTAGTTTTCAGCCTGTTACTATGCCTCCTTCCAGAGCAGTGGAAAAGTGTTCTATAAAACCAGAATATTCTCATCTTGGTAGTGTTAATCTATCTTCACATAATACATTCAGTTCCAAACAAGGTAAAAATATGTAGTTCTCTCTGAGTTAAAAATGTCAGCTATGAATTATCTTTGTGGTATGTTACTAGGTTGTTGAAGATTAAGTCTTTGTTTCATAAAATTAGTTCTTTTTTTAGGTCAAGTAATTTTCAGGTTATTTTGAAACTTATTCAGTGAAGTTATGGATCATGCCCTACTTTGTGGTTTTAATTAATGTTCATAAATTGTCAGAAGCACTTGTAAATTTAGAAAAGTTTACTTATCTAATATCAAAAATGCTTGTAATCAATTCTCCATTTCTCTGACAAACAATATTTACTGTTTTTCTTGATTTTGTTAGGAGAGAAACCACCTGAAAGTAATTATAAACTTTCTAAATATTTTTAGAGAATTAGTAATACAAGAATGTCTATCTTAATAGAATTTTAAAAATCTTTGTTATAATAAAAAGAAAACATAACTTATTTTTTTTGAACCTTTGAATTTTAAAGTGAATAAATGTGTTTCCAAATTACTGATATTTGAATAATGAATTAATGAAAATCAAAGGCTTTCTCTTTAATTATATATAGATCCACATAGTACAATATCCTCAACATTTGATTTGTTAGAACATTGTTGTATTATAGACATTTTAAAGATTCCTTATACTTGTAAGGTGCTTTATGTTTTACAACAAATGAATGGCCCTTAAAAAACTTGCGAAGTAATATGAGTCAGTTTTTAAGTTGTGAAGGGAGGAAGATGAAGCACAGAAAGGTCATGACTTACCTGGTCAGTGTCACCTGGCTTGAAAGTTAGAGTGTCAGAGCTACTGCCAGAACTTAGGTTTCAGTATGCCCAGCCATGTGCTTTCTGCAGAAGTGGACACTTGTTTCATACTCAATTCCAGAGAATTACTTGCTCATTTTTATTTTTCTTAAACTTGTGTTTTAAAGGAAAGAAGTGTATGTTTTATTGGTTCTATACTGAATCGGTTTCTTTGTGTATTTTAGTGATAGTAACAGATATTAAAAAAATGAGTAAATTAAAAATTCAACAAATTAAACTTTATATTTTTTATGCTTTTTCTTGGGCAAACAATTTTTTTGTACTTGCAGTTGTAGCATAAATATAATTTCATACTTTTAAACTAGCATACCCAAAGTATTTCCCATGTTTTACATAATTATCTTTATAATATTAATTTTTAGTGACTAAAGGATAGTTTGTTGAGTGTTTAGGATTTTCTGTACTTAGTGTCAGATGGTCTTATCCGTTTTTATTGCCACATGCAGTGTATGGCTGTGCCATTTTCATCACAGCTTAAATAGCACTAAATATATCATATTGATTTTTTTCTTATTAGTTATAAGTGTGAAATACTTCTAGTTTGTATTTCTTTTAATTTCTAGTGAGGATGAAGTTATTTCTGTATATTTGTATATACAGTATAATTTTGGTTTTATTTTTTAAATATAGGGAAAGTACAATTTAAAGTTTTTTTTGCAAAATAAATATTTTTCCTCATTTTTTTTAAAAGAACCTTCAAGAGTGGTTGAAGATATGGGTTTTGATAAACAGAAATCTCCTTTGGAGACACCAGCACCACGCAGGTTTGCTCCTGTACCTGTTTCAAAGGATGATAAAATATCAAAGAGGGAAAATCCTGTGGAAGAAAAAGAAAATGTGGAGATGTCAGGTCATAGAGGTAATAAAACAATTATTATTAGCACCCACTATTATTATACCTGTATCAAATTAGGAACAGGTTTCCTCATTCATGACTTAAAATTTTCTAATGTGCTTCGTAGTAACTAATATGAGATCTCTATTTTTAATGTTTTTCTTTAAATAATGCTTAGTGGGCAAATCAAGCAAAGTTCTTTAGATTCTTTATAGAAGGAAATGGAAATAAACACTTATAACTATATTCTGACTGTCTTCTGCAGATTATTACTTAAACCTTTAATGAACAAATATTGTTTTTAATGAATAAAAACAAAATACTGATCATTTAGGGCATGTTTCCTTGTTTATAGATATGAATTTCAATGATAAAACTCAGAGAAATTTAACATTTATTACTGTGTACAGTTTGAAAAATTGCTCATATATTAACTTTTATAAGTGTCCTGAAATAATTAAGCCCTTAAATATAGTCTTTCTAGTGAAATACAATTCTTCTAGTAAAAGAGAAAATGTTAAGTATAAGTTTTTATTCTTGGTATTATTTAATGTATTCACGGCTTGTTGTGGACATATTTAAGGAGTTGTAAGGAATTCAGAAAAAATAATAAAACCTTAAAATAAATCAACTTTACCAGAAAAAAAAAGACGAGGCTAAAGGAAAGATTCAGCTAATAGTTACTGTGAAGAAAATAGTTCTCATTCTAATTCCCTTTTTCTGTGTTGGAAATAAACTCAGGCCTAAACTTTTACTGGTATAGTTTTCATTAGTTATAAGTATTTAGATTTGTTTGATAAATGTATTTATAGATTACATTGTAGAGTGAATTGAGTAGATCATCATCATAAAAAGCTAATTTAGTACCAATATATGTGAAATGTTATATAAAAGAAAAATTAATTAGTACCTGAAAATGATACTGTATTTCTTTTATTGTAGAGAATATAAGACTATTGGAACAAATTTTGAATAGACAAGATTCTTCAACAAGAATAAGTGAATTATCAGATAAAACTTCACTAACTAGGTCAAAAATAGGATGGAATCCTGAGAGAAGAGACAGGTAAAAACAAGAGATTGGAATAAACAATAGATTGAAAAGAGCTTTGTTCATATTTTTAAAATTTCTTTAGGAATTTTAATAAACATACAACATTGCTTTTAAAAATTATCTTAGATTTAGTTACTACTTCTAACATCTTTCCTCTTTTCTCTAATATAGTTATAAAATTAATATATATAATTTTCTTAAAATGCAGATTATTAATTTCTAATGAATGCATATTACTCATTTCTGATTAAATGGGATTTGCTTCAAAAATAATCCAATGCAGGGTAGGGGAAACTAGGTTGGAAGTATAAATGAAATGAGGACAGCAATCAGTTAATGATTACTGTAGTTAAATAGGGTATATTCTTTCTCCTTTCATGAATGTTTGAAACTTCACAGAATAAAAAAAATTTTTTTTAATCAAGTAAATCTAAGCCACTATAATTTTATGTATCTTGAATGTCATGAAAACTATGGTAACAAAAACGAAATGAGGCACATTTTGAGTAACTTCATGTGAAGATGTACATTTTATCTGTTTACATTTAATGTAACTATTGATGAAGATTTATATCTTCCATGTCTGTTTTTTATATTCCTTAGATTTTTTTTATTCCACTTTTCCTCCATAATGCCTTCTTTTGTATTAGGTAGGTATTTTCTAGTATAACATTTTAATTCCTTTGTTTCTTTTACTATATTTTTTGAGTTCTTAGTCATTGCCCTAGGGATTACAATTAAATTTTAATTTAAAACAATATAATTAAGATTAATACTTAATTTTAACAGGATTCAAAAACTTTGCTCCAATATATCTTTATTCCCTCCCCTTTTCTTCTGCTATCATTGTTGTACATCTTTATACCTTATAAACCCATCTATACAGCTTGATATTGCATTATGCAGTTGTCTTTTAAATCACATGGAAGAAAAAGATCTATATAAACAAAAATACATTTTATATTGTCTTTTGTAGTTACCTATATAGTTAACCTTTACCCAATGCTCTTTGTTTCTTTTTTTTCCCCCCTCTTTAATTCTGCCCCCTGACCTATGGATGTTGCCATTTCCCCTTAAGAACTACAATCCTGAAGGTGGGGCATCTCCTCCCATAGGCTCGTGGCATACACTCAGGGCATAGTCCATGGCTCCACCTGGGATGTGAACCCAGGATCTTCTGGATGTAAAGCAGACATGCTCTCCACTATACTGTGGAGCCATCCCTCTTTGTTTCTTCATATGGATTTGAGTTAGTGTCTTTTGTCCTTCTATTTCACCCTGAGGGGCTCCCTTTAGTATTTCCTTTAAAGATTGCTAGTCGTGAATTCTCTCAGTTGCTTATCTGGGAATGTCTTAATTTCTTCTTTACTTTTGAAGGATATTTTTGCTGGATATGGAATCTTTGGTTGACATTCTTTTTCTTTCAACACTTTGAATATGTACTTTCATTGCTTTCTGGACTCCCTGGTTTCTGATGAGAAGTAAACTGTTAATCTTATCGAGGAATCTCTTTATATGATGTCATTTTCTTTTGCTGCTTTCAAGATTCTCCCTTTGTCTTAAGCTTTTGACAGTTTGACTATGATGTGTCTAAGTATGGACCTCTGAGTTTATTCTACTTGGAATTTGTTGAACTTCTTGGATGAGTGGATTAATATTCACTGAATTTGGGACATTTTTTTACCCTTATTTTATTTCCTTATATAGTTAAGTAGTGCACATGACCTTTCTTTTCTCTCCTAGAACTATGTTGTATGTTGCTATGCTTGATGGTATCCCACAGGTCTCTGAGACTCTTAATTTTTCACTTTTTTTTCTCCCTGTGCTTCAGACTTGATAATCTCAGTTAACCTATATTTAAGTTCACTAGTTTTTCTTCTGCCAACTCAAATATTCTGGTTAGACCCTTTAGTGAATTTTCATTTCAGTTACTGTAGTTTTGAACTTCAGAATTTGCTTTTGGTCCCTTTTTTCAAAATAGTTTCTGTCTTTATTGTTATTCTCTATAAGACTTCATTCTAAAACTTTTTTAAATTTTAAACATAACTTCCTTTAGTAATAGCTAATTTATTGTGTTTGTCTAATAATTCCAATATTAGGGGTTCCTCAAGGACAATTCCTAATGACTGCTTTTTCCTTTGTCTGAGTTATACTTTCCTGTTTCTTTATGTGTCTCATAACTTTTTGTTAAATTGCATATTTTAAATAATATAATGTGGTAACTCTGAAAATCAGATTCTTCTACACCCTACCCTGCCCCAGGGTTTGTTGTTGTTCTTGATACTCTTTTCTGGACTAATTCTGTAAAGTATGTATTCTTTGTCATATAGAGCAAGTCTGTATTTGGTTAGCTAAGTCTGCTAAAGATTGTAAAGAGAATTCTTTAAATACTCTGAATGATTAAATTTTCCTCTCTTTGCCAAGTGACAGTGTGTGTGTGTGGTGGGGGAGGGCATACCTTCAGTGCTCTGGCAGTTTACAAATCTGTCTTAACCTTATCTTCCTACTTTTACAGAGCCTCAAGGTCAGCCGGACATGATAGATTAGGCCCTTCTCAGGTCTTTCTTGAGCATGCACATAGCCCTGTTCATGCACATGACCTTTCGGGTCCCCGTCAATATTAACTGGAATTTTTCAAAGTTCCACCATGAATATCTCATTCCTCAATTTTTAGTTTATTGGCAACCCTCTTGTTTGCCTCAACTGATACGGACACCTAAGGCAGCAAAGATGTTAAACAGTTGCCATTGTTTTTGAAAAATGACTGGGATTGGATTTCTCACTGAGCTAGCACTGAGTCAGGTCAAATAAAGAGAAACTCTGTGAATGGGACTTTCTGAAAACTTCCAGATTTGTTCTGCCCATTGTAGTGGTTGCAAGGCTGTTTTTTGTTTTTGTTTGTTTGTTTTTCAAGGTTATCCCAGAGTTGGGGAAAGAGTACTGGGATTGGGCAAGTTAAAAAAAATCTTCCTGTTCTTACTGAGAGTCAGCCATTTTCTGGATTAATGTTCCTTGGGTTTTGAGATTTCCTGAGTTATGAAAAAGCTGTTTTTGACCATTTTTGCTAGTGTTCTCTGTTTTTATGAAGATGTAGATTTTTAGAGGTTCTTATTTAACCATTCTGAAAGTGCTTCTGAATGTTAGCTTCTTCAAAGTGAAACCTTTTTTTGTTCTTTTCCCATTATGCCTAAACTAGCCTGTGTAATTTTGTCTTCTATGATTTTTTTTGTGTTACATGTATTTTATCATATAAATGATTGATTTAATTATATAGTTTTAATAGGATACCATTTAGAATTCATATAACTCAGAATGTATCAAAGATTTATGTAATCAACTGTTTTCTGAACTATGACAATTTAGGGAACTTTATTTACATTTTTTTTTTTTTGCAGTGTTGATACTCTGTTCTCTCAGAGATTTCCTTCCTATGAAGAACTAGGAACAGCTAAAGTGACTATGCAGAAGTCTGATGATGTTCTTTATGATCTTGGCCAAAAGAGGAAAGAAACAAATGGCATATTCCAGGTAAAGTGGAAAGAGGATATTAAAATTGATGATTAGTAAAGGTAAAAATTATGAATAAACAACAAAGTTATCAAGACAGGAAGCAAGAGAAACAATTAAGACAAAGCACTGAAAAAAGATATGCCAGCCCAGTCTGATCTCTTTACAGACTTTTCCAGAAGCCTTCATGAAGTGATTTCTCCTTCCTGCTCCTTGGCTAGGACTGAGCCACATCCCCCTCTACCTTTCCAACTTCTGTCAGAGGCAAAATAAGGGGGAGATAAAACTGTGGATGGCCCTTGTTTACCTGGTTCATAATGTCTGCCATGCCTACCTAGAGACAACTTTTTCTTATTTTGTTTTAGCTTTCTTTACCAGATATAGCTTTTATTGACCACTGGTCTATCTACCACCACTGTGTACTTCCCAGCTTCATTTCACTTGCCATTCATATTAGTATTACTAAATGGAAAGAAATCTTAATTGCCAAGTATTCTTTTATAGCTCTTAAATAAGTCCTTATAATGTATTGGCATGGTGTATGGCCCCAACTATAGTAATAGCTCTTGTCTGGATTAAAATAATTAATATGTTTTACATGGTAACATTTTGCCTTTTTTTTCTTTTCAGCCAAAAGAATCTCTGATTATATCGACGCTTGCTGATCTTCCACAGAATTACATTAAACTTCAAACAACCAGCACACAATCCATACTGAAAGATGCAGAGAAGATTTTGAGAGGAGTACAAAACAATAAAAAAGTACTTGAAGAAAACCTGGAAGCTATTATTCGTGCAAAGGATGGAGCTACCATGTATTCATTTATCAATGCTCTATCTACTAACAGGTAAGGTAGGATGTTGGTATTCCAGGATTATTTATGAAACTGCCAGTTTTACAGGTTTTCTTTTTTTTCTAAGCACTTCATTTTGTTTAGTGTATTTTAATATTTAGAAAAGGTTATTGCCTTTATGATATAACTTACTAAGAAGTTGAGATTTGGATATATATATATGTTGTTATTACTTTTACATATGTGAATTTTACCTTTAATTATGTTTCTCTCTTTCGTACAAATCTTCTGAGATCTATGTGTGCTTTTCAGACACCCTTTAAACATTTAATGAAAACTAATAACATTTGTTTTTCCTCTTCGTATGAAGGATACAAGTAGATTCAAAACGAAATGAGAGATCTGATCCTGGTTCTGTTCTCAGGATGTTAAATGTTAATTTAAGAAAATTATTTCTTCTCTTTTGTAGAGAGATGTCAGAGAAGATTCGGATCAGAAAGACAGTGGATGAGTGGATTAAAACTATTTCTGCAGAAATTCAGGTAGCTTTGAAAAAAAATAGAATTGAATGAATTCTTAGGAAATAACATTATTTCCAATTTATAAGTATTATACTTATTCTCAAAATTTGTTATGTATAAGTCCACTCATAATTCTTTTTATTCATTCATTCATTCATTCATTCATTCTGTACCCTATCACCCATGTGGCACTACACACAGCCATTACAATAATATTGACTATATACCCTATGCTATACTCTAAATCACCCGTGACTGTTCTGTAACTACTAATTTGTAAGTAGTGGTTAAAAAATTATAAGTCTACTTATAATTCTTAATTTCACTCTGTCATTATATTTATTTAGTGATGTTTCATTTTGCTTAATAAGTGCTTTGTCTCAGAAATTATATTGTGGCTTTTATCTGGCAAATTATTGGACAGTAAGTAAAATATGAGTATTTGAAAGAAATTTAGCAAAAGCATTTCAAAAAGAGAGAAGTATACTTACAAACATGTTTCAAAACAGCAGATTTAGAAGCACTGGTTTACTGAAGTAAAAACACTGAAATTATTTAAAGGGAAAATATCCCACAAAATTTCTAAGGTCACTGAGTTTACAGAAGTTAGTTCCAAATGGAAAAACTGACACTTTCTCCCATTCACAGTGTATCTTCAGACATTAGTCTTGCAAAAATTTAGCATAGTTATTTTTATTAGGGAGTCTGTAATTTAAAGGAAATTGTTAAAATTTTATGTATTTGAAGGAACAGAACTAGACAAAATAAGTGTGTTATTTTTATCCTGGGATACAAAATGTTTTTTTTCCTGACTGTAAGGTATGTGTCTATTTTTATTTATCAAAGCAAGATGAAGTGTCTGTTCTGTTTTCACAGCAATAAACAATGAAATATATTTTTACATTTCGCTGTTTAAAAATATATGTCTGTAAGGTGGTTGGGAAGAATTTATTTTAGATACTATATGATACACCAGAAACAAGTTGTACTAAGAGTAGAAAGACTTGGAGATCAGCTGTCGCTCTGCAGACAACTAGCTATATATGGCACTCTAAAACTGTGGATTCCATATAAAATGTTTGTTTAAACCTTCAAGCAACTTCAAAGTAAATATTTATAAATTAGAGTTTTATTTCTAAGTTGTTTACTTCTTTGGAAATATTTTTTAATTTAATTTTTGAATAATTATTACAGTCATATGATTCAAACATCAAAAAATGTATAAAGGTCTATAATGAAAATTTGCCCTTTTACCTCTGTACCTCATCTATTATTTCTGATTTGCCCTGTTCCAGAATACAGCAATCTTTTTTAGTTTTTTGTTTATTCTTCCAGAGAATTTTTATTTATATGTAAGCTAATATCATTTATTTATAAAGCATTTAAAATTGCTAAACTGTATTTCTATAACAAAGAAAATAAATTCTAATGCTTTTGATGTGGAAGCATCACTACTTGGATAGTTCTTAAGCAATTTTAATTTTGGTTATGTTAAGGATGAACTGGCAAGAAAAGATTATGAACAAAAGAAATTTGATCAGAAGAATCAAAGAATCCAGAAAACTCATAATATGGGTAAAGATATTAAAAGTAGTAAGCAAGACAAAACCATAAATAATTTTGTAATTCCAAGAAAACATTCTCAAAAACAAAAAGAAGAACATTTTAGAAATCCACCTATGAGGAACATGCCTGCTTCAAGTTTACAGAAAGATAAAAGAGAAGTAAGATCCTACTTTGGTTTTGTGACATAAATGTTTCATTATAACTAATTATTTTCTTCAAACTATTAGGTTTGGGATATCCATAATGTGAAAAGCACTGCACAAAATGTATAAGTGTTTCCTTCTGAGATCTCACACTAAGGATCACAGTATTTTAGTTATAGCAGGTATATATGGAGATCACCTAGTCAAAAATTAGTAGTTCATGATACTCAAATTATATTTCATCTTTGTGTATGTATATGTATATGTTTTGTTTTTTGTTTATTTTTCAGTTTAACAAATGTATGTTTAGTGCCTAGTGATTGTGAGGCATTGTTATTAGATGCTATGGACGGAATATTGTGGCTGCTCTAAGCTGTAACTTCCTTAATGCCAAACACAGATTTTGGGGCAGATTAATGAAGCATCTAATTCAATACTTAGCACTTAGTAGATGCTCAATAAATGATACCTTTCTATGGCATTTAGATTCTGATTGAAGGTGGGATAAGAAATATAGAAAATCATTTAAAGACTTACTTGATTTATGTTATTGTAATTTAATGTAATACATAAAATGTGTTTCAACTATACTTTTTAATGCCAAAACTATTCTTAGCAGTATAAGAACCTTTATGTTTCTGGGGTGGATAATTTTTATATTTAATTTTCTTGCTTTTGAAAACTATAAAACTTTAAAATTATAGCTTGAAAACTATGTTTAGAATTTAAGAGGAATTTAAAATAGAGGTCTTTTCTGACCTGATTGTTCTTATTATAGTACTTAAGCTAGCAAAAGGAGGCTTTTGAAGAATGAGATAAATGTTTGATGACTATTTTGCTGGTGAGTTGAATAACTTTTTTTATTTAGGGTTTTTTGAAAGCAAACACAGTGATACAAGATGAAGATTATATGTTGCAAATTTATGGAAAACCAGTTTATCAGGGCCATCGCAGCACTCTTAAAAAAGGACCGTATCTCAGATTTAATTCTCCATCTCCTAAGTGCAGACCACAGAGACCAAAAATAATAGAACGAGTTAAAGGTAAGGAACCTCATTTTTTGTGGTATACCTAATTTTTTATGGCATCAGTTTAATATGTAAAGTTTAATTATTGCTTTTTATTTGTTACTTATAAATACAGTTCGATGCTTAGGGATGGAAAAAAATTCCTTCTAAGAGAGTAGGAAAAAATAGACCCAATTCAAGGCACAAGATAGAAATAAGTGGGAAAAAATAGACCAGATTCAAGACACAAGGTGGGGTTAAGTGGGGGAAAAAATATAGGCTTAAATGGTATCTTCAAGCAAAGCATGATAAAATTTTCATTTATTGAGATGTTGAATCTTGAACAATAATCTAGGGAAAGCAGTCATTTCCTTGAAGATCTTGGTCCATCGTGTTTTTTATGAACAGGAAGACTAGCCATATGCTGTATATTATTACAGTGCTTATGGGTGCTTTTGCAGTTTTGTTTGTTTGTTCTCAAAGAACAGTAGGTAGAAAAAGTGAATTTTTTATTTTTTGGTTATTTTGTACACAACTAAAAATATCTTCACTTATCACTGTTTTGACTCACAGCTACCAATTTGCTAGTATATCTAAATATAACTCTTAGTTAAATAGTGAGTCTGTTGGCCTTACATTTAAATTCCTCAACTTGTATTTTTGCAGTTAATAAGCCACTTTGACAGTATACGGTGACTAGTGGATACCAACTAATTTTTCTTTCTTGTACTTCCTGGAAGTTGGAGCAGTGGCAGTTGCTTTAGTTTTCATTTCTAAAAGTTATGTGATCTTGTAAAGGTTTATTTAGAAATCCCACTATTGTCATTTTAGTAAAAAGCCTATAACTTATGGATGATGGTTACCCAAATAGATGATATTTACCTTAAAGTTTCCTCTTGTTTTTTGAAACTTTTCTATCAAATTATATTTGGGATTTCGAAAGCTTTTGAAAAAAATAACTCAAGGTTTTAAAACACTTTCATGTCCAAAAATAACTTTATTAAGTAACCTTTTTAATGGTAGAAGTGATTGAGAACCTGTGGACACATGCTCATCCTTGGATCTTGGCGCCTGCTATTTCCTCTACTTAGAGACCTTATCCCTTGGACACTTGCATGGCTCACTCTCAGTTCTTTTGATTTGTGAAAAAATATATTGTAAGTAAACACTCAAGAAAATATTTATTCAATAAAACAAATGAATACTAGACAACAGGATGAAAAAATACAGATGGTGATAACTAAAATTTCCTTTCTTTGATCATGAAACTATATTTAAAAGTTTAGATGCATAAAACTGCTCACATATTAAAAATAAAAATGTAGCAATGTCAGGAATTTATTTAGAAAATATTTTAGTTTCTTTTTCTTTGCACTTTAATTTTCTTTCTTTTTCTCAGATTCCATAGACATTTATCTTTTTCTTCAAAAAGACCAACTGATAATCAGAAAATTTCTAATTCTTTAAGAATTCAAGATTTAGTGTCTGTATAAAGAGGCAAATTTACTTTATAACAATAGAAAAAAATGTATAATGATAATTTCTGTAAAGTTTTAATAGGTATAAAATTTGATTACTGTACATATTTCAAAGGATAAAGGCTGATAATTCAGAATTATTCTCACAATGCAATATGTATATGCTTTACTGCTAAATTGTACACCTGAATCTATGGCCACGCCACCTTGAACAAGCCTGCTCCCATTTGATCTCGGAAGCTAAGCAGAGTCGGGCCTGGGTAATACGTGGATGGTAGACCACCTAGCAATACCAGGGGCTGTAAGTGTAAAAAATGAGAAATAAGGGATTGTAAACTGACAAGGTCCTTGCAATCTGTGAGGTCAACTAAGGGTTGCCTTGCTAAATAAATAAATAAATAAAATAATAATTAAGAAAAAAATTTTTTTAATGTTTAAAAAATAAATAGAAAATAATTTGTACACCTGAAACTTACTGGATTTTGTTAACCAATGTCACCATAATAAAATACTACTAATAAATTAGTTTAAAAATATTTAATTGAAGAGTTATTCATGAGTAAAGTCCAATGAGATAGTGAAAAAAAATTTAATTCTACAAGTGATTGTTAACTTCTTTGTACCTGTAGAAAAAATTTTAATGACTTAATACAGTCTGAATATTCTTAATCTTAACTCAACATTTTGTTATCTAGGCATTATATCTGTTCTGTCATAGTAGTTGTAAAAGCTGTTACATATTTTCAGGGATTGAGAAACCATGGTGTAGCTCAACTGACTGTTTTTATAAATAAGGGTTTATTGGAACACAGCTACACTTATTTATTTATCTATTGTCTATACTGCTTTTATGTTACAACAGCAGAGTTGAGATGTTGCAACTGAGACCACATAGCCTATGAGACTATAATATTTACTATTTGGCCATTTAAGAAAAAGTTTGTCAACTCCTGGTTTATATGTTCCTTCCATTTTGGTTTTCTATAACCTCCTTATATAGAATGAGATCTTTCTGTGAAGAAGAGTTATATATTTCTAGATGGCTGGATAGTAGATATTTCAAAAGTATTTAAAATTATCTGCCATTGACAATTATTACAGGCACTAAAGTCAAGTCAATAAGAACACAAACTGACTTTTATGCAACAAAACCTAAGAAGATAGATTCTAAACCACAACATTCCGTTACTATGCTGCCTCATGGTGATCAGCAGTATTTGTTCAGCCCAAGCAGAGAAATGCCTACTCTTTCAGGTACACTGGAAGGTCATCTAATTCCTATGGCAATTCTTTTAGGTAAGATCAAACAAAATATATAGGGTAAATTTAAAATTCTTATTAGCAGTAGCAGAACTTACAGGATGATACTGACACGTGTTGTTTATATTTGTGGGTAGGGTCTCAGAATATGTCTTACTCTGTATAATATCGAACTCTGATATGGGTTTCTGGTATAGTTTCATTCATAAGAAGCATTCTTTTGGTATTTTATAATACACTATTGTAGATCAAATGAAATTTTCAAAATGTTTGGGCATATCATAGACATTCATAAAATTAAAGAATTCAAGAGTTTTGACCAGTTTAATATCATCATGTCTTAGGGGAAGTCTTTAAAGTACCTTTTATGTAGTTTTGAACTAGACTGTGATAAGTAAATATTGTGTGGATATGTATTCTAAGCCAATAGTTGTTTTTTTTACTTATTCGAGGTTCCTCAGACTCATTGTAAAAATTGATCAGAGTCATATTCAGTAGCTCTTCAAATCTGTTAGTTATTTTTTTTTCTTTTAGTGCCATTGCTATTCTTTCTTTATTTTGATGAATGATTTAGAGATGATTATTTTCAGTAGGAGAGAATTTTTTATTTTTGATATTATGGGTTAATGACATGTCAACTTAGTAGCTAAAGTCTGTCTAAACATGCCTTCTACTAATAGCTAATACTTATAAAGTCCTTACTGTGTGCTAGGTGCATATCTAAGCACTTCACACATATTAATTTATTTAACACAACCTGTAAAACACATGGTAATATACCAGTTTTATAGATGAAGAGACTGAGACACAGAGGAGTTAAGTACTTCATCAAAGGCTACAGAGCTAGAGTGGAGCTGAGATTCAAATCCAGGCAGTCTGGCTTTATTTAGAGTCTGTGTTTTTAATGATTGCACTATATTGTCCCTCTTTATTTTGAAATATAGGAAACAAGTAGAACTTTTGAAGTGAAAGCTAACAAGTTTTTGACAGCTATGGTAGTTACCAAATAGTTGGCCTACATAATATTTATTTGTAGTCAAACAGTAGTATTTTGTGGTTTTTTTATTTCTGTCTTTTGTTGCTTTATGGAATTTGAAAATAAAAATAATACAATAAAATGCAGTACATTTTAGCCTTGTCTTTGTCACTTACAGATAGTTATGACTTTTGGCAGATTATATGTTTCTGAACCTCTGTTTCCTCAAATGTAAAATGTGGGTAATATTAATACCTCATAGGCTTGTTTTGAGTGTTAAATTAAAGGGTTAAATCACATAGATAGTGTATGTGAAGTGTTTAGTACATATGAGTGCCAAATAAATGTTAGTCATTGCTAAAAGGGTGACATGGTTTATTGAAAATGGTGATGGTAGAGGGAAAAGTGATTGCAGATAGTGTATTCTTTCGTATGAGAATTCAACCATAAAGATCCAAGTTGTGTATTAGATTTTTCCCTTTATTTCTGCAATAGTTGACTCATTTTCTCCCCCCAACTTTTTAGGACAAACCCAAAGTAATAGTGATTCCATGCCACCTGCTGGAGTAATTGTAAATAAGCCCCATCCTGTAACAGTGACTACTTCTATTCCTCCATCATCTCGAAAAACAGGAACTGGAGTAAAGAAACCTAACATAGCAGTTGTAGAAATGAAGTCGGAAAAAAAGGATCCTCCTCAGCTTACTGTACAGGTATGTCAGAGTACATGAACAGAAATTTTTTAGGAAAAAAAATCTTGGACTTCAGTACTTAAAATCTGTTATATTGCTTCATGAAAACTTTGCTTTCATCATAAGTCTTTTGTTCTTTAAAACTGATGTTAATGTAACCTCTCTATCCTTGTTTTGCATGGTTTAAGCTACCTTTTCTATGCCAATGACTCCAGGTGACTCGATGATATTCCAAAGGGAACAATTAAGTAGTATAACTAATTAAGAAAATAAAGACAATGTGTGTGATTTACGTAATTAGTACTTCAATATTTATACAAACTTAGGAAGACTTAAATGGAGAAAGGATTTACATGTGAAGATTAAATATTCAAGTAGTCAGGTCTTCCTATGTAAATGTATAATTTAAGTGAAGTTTTAATTTAAAAAATGACTTTTATTTAAACTTGATATTTAAAATCAGTTTTATATTTGAAGGACAAAGGGTTTAGAAAAGTTAAAGTGTTTTGTACTGTATAAAAAAGTATTTCAGAAATAATGTTAATTATTTAAAAAAAGAATGTAATGTGTGATAGATAAGTCAGTGGAAAATAGGATTCCTATAAGTGAAATAATGTGTGGTATAATTGGTTAGCAATGTGGAAAATAGATGATTTTTAGATTCTAAAACTCCTACTGGATAGCAGATGAGTTTCAAACAGGCAATAGGGTAATGTATAACTACAAACCATAAAAATATAGAAGAATTGCATGGAATATTTATCAAAGCTGAAACTAAGTCTAGATATGAGAGAAAAATGGATTTGAATCTATAAAATCTAAAACTTAAATATGTAAAAAAATCCTGAATAAAAAGAAAAACATATAGTGAGAATGAATGAAAGGAATATGCTAAAAAAAAATTTTTTAGAAAATTTTATTTTATTATTAATTTTAAGTATACAGTACTTTGGTTACACATTTATATAGTTTATAAAACAATCCTCCTGATTGCTTTCTCTCCTCTGGCTCTACACCTAGCCATTAATGCTAACTGCATTCCCAATGCCGTGTTCCCCATCTCCTTGACCATCTGTCAACTACTAATTTGTACTTCAATAACCCTTCACCTCTTTGTCCCAGTTTCCCTAACCCCCACTCCCCACTGGCCATCACCAGACTGTCCTCTATATTTGTGAGTCTGTATGTAGGTGATATCTTATGGTATTTATCTTTCTCTGTCTGACTTATTTCACTCAACTAATAACCTCTGGGTCCATCCATGTCATTGCGAATGGTAGGATTTCATTTTTTTAATGGCTGAGTAATATTCCATTATATATATGAACCATAACTTCTTTATCCAATTGTCTGTCTGTTGTTGGGCATTTAGATAACTTCCATATCTTGGCTATTTTAAATAGTGCTGCCATGAACATAGGGGTGCATAGATCTGTATGAATTATTGTTTTGGTTTTCTTTGGATAAATACCCAAAAGTGCAATGGTTGGGTCAAAAGGTATATCAATTTTTAATTTTTTGAGAACCCTCCAGACTGTTTTCCATAGATGCTGTACCATTTGTAGTCCCACCAATAGTGGGACTTCTCTTTTTTCTACATCTTTACCAACACTTGTTCTTTGATTTTTTTGATAGCCATTCTGACAGGCTGAAGGTGAGATCTCATTGTGGTTTTAATTTGCATTTCTCTGATGATTAGTGACCTTGAGCATGTTTTCATATGTCTATTGGCCATTTGTATGTCCTCTTTAGAGAAATATCTGTTCAGGTTGTCTGCCCATTTTTTAATTGGATAATTTGGTTTTTTGTTGTTAAGTTGTATGAGTTCTTTATATATTTTTTTAGATATTAAACTTCTATCAGATGTATCATAAACAAATATCTTCTCTCATTCAGTCAGTTGTCTTTTCATATTGTTGATGATTTCCTTTGCTGTACAAAAACTTTTAGTTTGATGTAGTCCCATTTGTTTTTTGTTTGTTTGTTTGTTTCCCTTGCCCGAGGAGATATGTCTGAAAATAAATTACTAGTAGCAGTATTAGAGAGATTACTGCCTATGTTTTCTTTTAGAACTTTTATGGTTTCGGGTCTTACATTTAAGTCTTTAATCCATTTTGAGTCTATTCTTATATATGGTATAAGAAGGTGGTTCAGTTTTTTTATTTTTGTATGTATCTGTCCAGAGTTTTCCTAGCACCATTTATTGAAGAGACTGTCTTTACCTCATTGTATACCCTTGCCTTGAAAAGGATTAATTTTGAATATAAAAACCTTCATAAGTTAATAAGAAATCATAGATGCAAATCCAGAAATAGTCAAAGAATGTGAATAAGACTCTACAGTAGAGGAAATACAGTTTTTAAACAAGCAAACTGAAAAATTTAAATCTTGCTAGTTACCAAAATAATACAAATTAAAATAATATACCTCCATTTAAAAACTATTATTGCTAAGATGATTATATTATCTGATTTGGACAAAGGTTGGGTAAAACTTTTAATTGATTATGTTTTAGATAATGTAAATAGAGGTCATTTGGATTGCATTTTGGCAGTAATTACCAAGAATCTCAAATATTCATGGGGAAAACAACCATGTGTGTGTGCGTGTGTGTGTGTGTGTGTGTGTGTGTGTGTGTGTGTGTGTGCATATATATAAATTTTTTTCATAGCAATACACATATAATATTAAAAATATTAGACTATCCTAGGTGTTTACCAACAGAAAAATGGTTAATTAAGGCATGTATATTTGTTGGAATATTATATAGCCACTTAAAATATAATTATGAGGTCTATATGGAAGTGTGATAAGTTGTTCATGACCTAATTACAATGAAAAATCAGAAATGAAACTATTTAATATTTTAGCTATCTATAAGAAGATAAAGGGAATAGTGAAAATGAAGTTATTTCAAGATAGGATTTTGTATGTCCTCCCTTATTTTCCAAATTTTGTAAAATATCTTCTTATAATTAAAAAAAAATTATTATCCATTGTCTGCAATAAAAGTTAAATATGTGTTGCTGGTATATAGATTGACAAACATTTGAGTCAAAATAATGAATGGAAAGCTGGATGTTATGTTTTGTTTTAGGTATTACCCAATGTAGATATTGATAGCATTTCAAATGGTAGTGCTGATGTCAGCCCATCTCTGCCTAGTCCCAAGGAAGCGTCTCCTCCACTGAAAACCTGGATACAGGTACTGTTGAGAAATTTTTATAGTTTTGAGTAATGTATGACTATAGATTTTAACTAATGATGTTCCATGCAAAGTCTTCCATTATAATTATAACCCATTATAACAATTTAGATTTTAAGGAAAAGATTCAAAATGAATCTAGAATGGCTTATGAACTTGACAAAGAAACTTTAATTAAGATCCTTATATTTATAAACATTCTGAAAGTAATAATCCTTAGTGTAACTTTTTGGTTACTTAAGTTATAAGGCCTTCATATGTGAAGAAAGAATGTGAGTTTTATGTGACTATTGGAGTTCATGTTTTGGCATGTTACTTTGTCATCATACTATTGACATGATGCAAATATATATGTTTCTTCCCAGTATTTATTTGCTATAAACAAATTTATGACTTTACTACACAGCAACATAGCACTGTAACTTTTTCCAGGTTTCATCTATTTGTAAGTAAATTTGGTTATCAAGGATACAGTTTTAAGGAGAGGGAGAGTGCCAACAATTTTTCCAAATCAGAAATAGTAAAATAGAACTGCCCCTATATGCATTTGTGCCTAATTTAATTTTTCATCACTAATTTTTTTCACCATAATTTTATTAAAACATGATGACAAATAATTTTTGGACTATTTATTATTCTACTGTCAGGAGGAGGTTATTGTGGGTTTTGGTAACTAGATTATATATATTGAGGCCTAGTGACTAAATTTGTAAAATAACTTTTATCTTTCTGAATTATTTGATTCTGTATCTTATCATTTTGTGAGTTTATATATGTGTATACTTATATATTTACACATATAAACACTATCTTAATTCTAGGAGAGAAATCACAATCAGATCAACTTGATCAATTGACTTAAGTTGCATTGTTCATGGAGTTCTTGACAGAAAAACTTATATTTAATTTTTATAGCTATTGAAATGAGAACCTAATAGCTTTGGGGACTACATTTGTTTTCATTTAGTGATAAAATGAATTTTTGAACAGGATATTAAAATTTAAAAAAGGGCTATGTAATTACAAGCTTATGCTATGGGTAGAAATATGAAAAATTATGTATAAATTTAAAAGATAGTAAGTACAACCAAAACTTTCTGAAAATGCTTTCTTAGACTCCAGAATTTATGAAGGTAGATGAAGAAGAGGTGAAGTTTCCAGGAACTAACTTTGATGAAGTAATTGATGTCATACAGGTAACAAAGCTTAGAAACTGTTTTCTGCCACTATTTTTCCATGTGATAGACAAATGTATATATTATAAATAATGTGATACAACCTAATTGAAATGTTGTTGATTAATTTAGATTAATTCACCTACCTAAGTTCCCTAGCTATTCTTGTCACTCAGTAAATGTTCAACAGATACATGAATATAATAGTTTTATTTTTATTATCAGGAAGAGGAAAAATGTGATGAAATTCCAGAATACTCTGAACCAATTCTGGAGTTTAACAGAGGTGTTAAAGTTGTTTCCACAAAATATAATGGTCCTCCATTTCCACCAGTTGCTTCTACTTTTCAGCCCACTGCTGATACTCTGGATAAAGTAATTCAGAGAAAAGAAACATTGGAAAATAGCTTAATTCAATGGTGAGTTTATAGTGGCATTGGCATTAACAGAATCATAGTAGCAAATAAAAGTGGAAAGTATTAAGTTTTGATTAAAAATATTTGTTGTCTCCTTTTATTTATTAATTATTTTTTTTTTTTTTGCTGTAGTCACTGGAAACTTTGGTGTGTTGCTGAGGGTTTAACTAATTGTTGGAGGTATTGTTTCTGTCCTTGAGCATTTTTACTTAGACTGTTTATTATGGCAAAAGAGGCTATTGTTAAGTAACAAAAGCCTAAAAATGTACATTTTCTTTAATCTAGTGATTTACTTCCAGAAATTTATCCTTAGGAAATAATTACAGTTCTGATATTAGGTGATAGATTATTTAGCATGTACGGCACTTATTACAAACAAGGTGCTATTGTGTTTGTTACTTTTATAAACTTATGGACTATTTTTTATCCTTGTTTTTACCTGTGAGAAATCTTAAGGAAATTATGGAATAAACTAAACTGAATATTAATACAGTTATCAAGATTAAGTTTAGAAGAATATTTAATGATGTCAAAAGATTAATAACACACTGGTGTGTTAAACTACTGATTTAACTGTAGTTTATAGGAACTCACAAAAATAGTCTACAGCCATGCTTCCCTGAACATGCCTGATCTCGTTTGATCTCAGAAGCTAAGCAGGGTCAGGCCTGGTTAGTACTCGGATGGGAGACCACCTAGGAATACCAGGTGCTATAAGCTTAAAAAGAGAAAAGAAAAGAAAAGAACTCACAAAAATAAATGTGCATAGGAAATAAAGTGGGAAAACATACCAAATTGTTAACTGTGTTTATCTTTGAATCTGAGATTATGACTGAGCCTTACCTATTTTTTTTCAACTTTTATATATTTTCTGATTTTTCATAATGAACATCTATTACTTGAATGATAATAATTGTTACTCATTCTATTAGCTGCTCTAACATACAGAAGTAGTCTCCTATTGTGTTCCCCTTCCCTTTCTCCTTCTCTGTCCCTCTCTCCTTTCTGAAAATGACCTTGAAAATAAATTTTCTTCCCTCTTTAAGAGGAATACTGCCTACCTGTATTGCAGTCTATATTCCTCGTAGAGAGGGCAGCTAGACTTCTTTTTTAGCTCTGATCTTGTATGGTTTTGTATGTATGCTTTCAGAGTAGGGAACCCAACATTTTAGATACATGATATGCTAATCATTGACCCAAACCTTAAGAATTTAGGAGGTCTGTTAGACTTTTTATTAAACCAATCTGAAAGATTTTAATTTGATGTAATGAACTATCTCCCACATGAATATATTTTTCACATGGTTTATTTCACTAGGGGATACATTTGATTTTTTTTCTCCTTTTCAGATCTGGCTTTCAGAATGCCTGCTGCACATGTCAATGTTGTGTCCATGGGTAGAAGTTATTTTTTAGGATGATGTTTCTAACACTTTATACACTTTAATCAAATTCAGGAATCCTTTTATCCCCTAGGGTAGAACAAGAAATAATGTCAAGAATTATCTCTGGGCTCTTTCCAATCCAACAACAGGCCCTAGCTAACGTCAGTGTTTCAGCCAGCGAGGGAAGTGAACCGTTGACTTCTGACATTGGTAAGTGAAATGGAATCTCTTTAACTTTTTTGTTATTAAAAGTCACCTTCAGGTCATTGTAGACTTATGTAGTCTAGAAGTAAAGTAGTCCTTGGCTGACAAAAGACAAGCTCTTCCCATATGACTTCTCAGTTCTTCTCTGTCGTGGATGTTAGTTCTCTCTCACTCTCTTACTTCATACTGCAGCATTCAAATGATTATACTATCCTCCATCTGTCCCACCCCAAATCTATTATTTCCCATGGTAATTTGTATATATCTTTGTTTTAGTAATTATCACATTGTATTATGATTGGTTTACATATCTGTCTCATTCACTAGACTATAAAAATTACTCAGAGTTAAAGTTGTTTCTCCTTTAGTGTCGAGCCCTTGACCGACACCTTATAAGAATATAAGTATTAACTGAGTGGATAAATGAGCCTCTTTTTTTATAGTGCCCACATTGTTCTCATCTTCCTTTCTTCCTCTTTCTATTTTCTCTTCTCCTTCCTTCTTTCTCCTTTTTCTTCCCTTCTCCTTCCTTTTTCTTTCCTCTCCTCCATCATCTTTTTACAGGTACAATTTACTTGCCATAAAATTCACCAGTTCTAATTGTACAGTTTGATGAGTTTTGATAAACACAGCTATACATTAGCCACACAATCATGATACTAAAAAACATTTCTGTCATCCAAAAAAGTTGTTCCCTTATGCCACTTTGCAGCTAATTCCTAATTCTCTCCTATGCCAACCAAGCCCTAACAACCACTGATCTGCTTTCTATTACTGTATTTTTGCCTTTTTCAGAATTTTATATATTTGTAATCATATAGTACATAGTCTTTTGTGTTTGTCTTATTTAGCTTAATGCTTCAAAAATCATGTTGCATATAGTAATATTATACCGTATGGATATAATTTGTTAACCGATGTACCAGTTGATGGACGTTTATAGTGTTTTAGTTTGGGGCTATTATAAATAAAGCTATGATATGAATATTTGCAAACAAATCTTTTAAACACATCTTTTAACCTTTCTTGGTCATATGGTAAATAGATGTTTAACTTTACAAGGAACTGCTAAATGTTTCCAAAGTAACTATTATATTTTGGATTCCAACCAGCAGTATTTGAGAGTTCCAGTCGCGCCATGTCCTCACCAATGCTGGCTGTTGTCAATGTTTTTAATTATTCTGCCATTCTGTAAACATTTAGAGATAGCTCATTGTGGTTTTATTTGCATTTTCCTAATGACTAATGATGATGTACAATTTTCCATATGCTTATTTGTCTGTATATTTACTTTGAAGTATCTTTTTAAATGGCTTGCTCATTTTTAAAGTGAGCTTTATGTCTTCCTATTATTGAGTTGTAAAAGTTCTTTATTCTGGATACAAGTTCTTTTTTGGGTATATGTTTTGCAAATATGTTCTAATTGTATCTTAACCTTTGTTTTTTTCAATGTTGTATTTTGAAGATCAAAGGATTACTTTTAATGAAGTTTAACTTATCAATTTTTCTCTTATAGTTTGTGATGTTTTAGGTGTACTATTTAAGAAATCTTTGCCAAACTCAAGAATGTTATATTTTTTTCTATATTTACTTCTAGAAGACATAATGGTTTTAGACTATACATTTATGCCTACATTTGAGTTAATTTTTATGTATAGTGTAAAGTAAGGATCAATATTTATTTTTTTAGCATATGGATATCCAGTTGTTCTGGCATTATTTGTTGAAAGGATTACCCTTTTTTCCATTGAATTGCCTTGACGTTCTTGTTGAAAATCTGCTATATATGTGTGGATCTCTTTTCTGTCTGCCTATTGACAAATATTTCTACTTGATATTCCACTGGCATCCAAAACTTGGCATGTTCAAAATGTATCTCATTTTTCTAACTCAAACTCCTCTTCCATTTTTTCTATTTCTGTTAATATCATCACAACTTTCTAAGCACTCAATCTCCAAAGCCTTGGAGTTACTGTTTATTCTATTTTATCTTCTTGTGTCTTCCTCAATCACTACCCAGTCACAGCCTAGATCCATACAATTTAATGTTGAATCTGGTTAATTCGTCCTATGTAGTATAACTCAAATGCCTCCTCCATTGCTACTTCCTCAGGTTTTCTTTCATTACCTCATTTTTTGAAAGAAGGAGAAAACTGACAAACTAAGTTATAAGGAAATTAATATTTTTCTGGATGAAAATCTTGAAATTTCCTAATTAGGTAATTGGATCCTGTTCTCTCTTTAAAAGCCTGTCCATTTGCTTTTATTTTGCCTATGTATAGGTAGGGCTTTTGGGCTTTCCAACAGAAGATGTTCTGATTTTTGGTCATGCCAAACAATGGGAACGAAAAAAGAGACATATTGACATTAAATGTCAAATATAAATTAGGGATTGTAATAGTTTTTGCTATGGTAACTCCAGAGTAAATTACTATTACTTATCCCTCAACAAGTGATCCCAAGACACATACATCCATATTTAGGGAGTTTTTAATATTGCTTCATAGTTGTACTAATTAAGGAACATTCTTTGGAAAGGTCACATCTCCATCAAGTTGTATAGATCATGGCTTACATGTTTTCCACACAAAGCTTTAGAAATTTAGCCACTTTAAGTCTAGAAAAATCTATTAAAGAAGTTTTACTAAATTGCATGTACATTCATACAGATGAAAATATAACCTATTTGGAAAATTAATACACCTATGGAGCTTCTGATACTAAGCACCTAAACTACATTTAAAGCTTGAGGAGGGTCAGCCTATAGTGTTAATAACTGATGTATATGAAACTAGAAGGAAGATAGTTTTCATATTTATAAAGCAGTTACCATTTCTCTAAAGTCCCTCAAAAGTCATTGTGTCTTTGTGTTCTGACCAATATCTATCACGGGGTTTCCTGTTGCATATTCTTTGAAACGTGGATTGTTTTCAGATAGAATATTTAACGTGAATGTAAATCTTTTTTATCACTAAATTCTGTGGCAGCAAAGAGGTCATATAAGTAAATTTTCATCTGTATGTTTTCCTTCCCTTTTTTGTTGGTTTAAAGAGGATGTTTGTTACATAAGTAATCATCTTATTCTCTTTCATAATAAGTAGATGTATTTTTATTCCTCTAACTATCCCCTTGTACACATATGTTTGCGTCTCTAAAATTTTAATAAGTAAGGCTTGGATTAAAAACATGTTTTTTGCACACTTATTCTGAAGTTCTTTCATTTTTTTAGTGGAAGGAACAAGCAGTGGAGCCCTCCAGCTTTTTGTTGATGCTGGGGTTCCTGTGAATTCGCACATGATTAGTCATTTTGTGAATGAAGCTCTTGCTGAAACCATTGCTGTCATGCTGGGTGACAGAGAAGCAAAGAAGCAGGGTCCTATTGCTACAAGTATTTCTGGGGAGGTTTCAACAAGCAAAACATACTTGCCGGTAGGTGTAACTCTCCTTTCATAACTTGGTGTCCTGGGGAACTTCTGATACATTTATTAAAGAGCAGTAAAATCGACAAGTTTTAAATTGGTATCATAAGGTTATAGTTTGTGGTGGAGATTGATTCCTTATTGTTATGATTATAGTACCATTTCCTCCAGCATTTTATTTTAAAACTTTTAAATCCATAGAAAAGTTGAAAGTATGAAAAAATTAACATATAACCTTTACCTATATTTATTAGTTTTTAACATTTTACATACTTCCTTTATTTGTCTTTATATGTTACTATATTTTTAAAAAATTATTTGAAAGTTACAGATATCATGACATTTCTAAAAGCATCAGTGGTATCTCTTAAGAATAAGATACTTTCTTATATAACCAAAATAACATTATCATACTCCCACAATTTAACATTGATACGTTAATACTATGTGGTATAGTATAGTCTATATTTAAATTTCCCCAATTGTTCCAAAAATAGCTTTTATAGCTTTTTTTAAAAAAAAAAATTTAAGATACAGCTAATGATCACATGTTGCTTTTGGTTATAATGTAAACTGATATTATTAGTCTTTAAAAGAAAATATATTTTAAGTACTTTTGTTGTTTGTTTAATGAGTCTTATTATGTTGAGTTTCTAATCTATTATAGTGTATGGAAGGAAGAAACTTTACCCTTAAAGGTTCTTTCGGTTGGTCTAATATTCAAATAGAGATGAAGTAGATTAACAAGAAAATAACCAATTTAATGCATACATATGTATGGGAACTCTGCATATATGAGGGAGTCATAGACTCTGTATGCATAAGAGGTTAAGAGACAGAAAGGGAAAATGGGTAATAAGACATTCTGAGCTAGGGATGAGATAATGTACCTTGGGGCTTCAGAAGGTCATTGCACGTTCAGTAATTAGTATTATCTTTTATTATGGGCAAAGCTCCTAATTCAAGTTCTAGGTAAAGGTAGGAGCAGAAATTTCTGTTGAGCCTGAAGCTAAAGTTATCTTTAGCTCAAAATGATGTGCATACTATGGAAGTACATCTTGGGGTGACTTGTTCTGAACCCCCACAGAAGCAACACAAAATTATACAAAACCAAAATGTACTATATCTTACTTTCTATTAAAAAATTTGTAGTCACTTCTGATCCTATAGATCGCGAAGACATCATTTTATGTAGGTGAAACATTTAAACTGACTCATTTGAGGCATAAACGAAATCATAAAATTTAAATAAGTAATGTAATTTGTGTAATGTGACTAGTGTGCAAGGTATTTAGGACGTAGTTTTGGTCTGTTCTTTATTAGGTTGTCGGTAACTTGTGCAGTGCAGATGTCATCGGGATTATGGTTTTCTCAGTGCTAATTAACTTTAGTTTGTTTACTGCCTGTATAATGCACATATTTCATGAGGGTGATTGAATGAGAAAATGTAGGAAAATCAATATAAATAGGCAGTATATGTAATTGTTACTAGCATGGACTTTAGAGTTGGTAAGATCTGAATTTGAACCCTCAGCTCTGTTACTTTAGTCTCATCTGTATAACAGTAAAATATTTAGAGTGTAACCAAAATCTGCCTGCTGAATATCTAGGAGGGCAAGCTCCTCTCCCCCACTGTCATATTGTTCCTTAGCTTCAGAATTGTCTTGTCTTTTCTTGGCCCTCCAAATATATTTTAAAATTAGTTTTCATGAAAGATTTTGTTGGGATTTTTATGGGAATTAATCCCATTTTGATTGCTTTAACTTGCGGAAAACTGACGTCTTTATGATACTGTATCTTCTTAGCTATCATATAAGATTTTGTGGAAGATCCAATGAGATGATACATAAAAAGAGCTTAATCTAGTGCCCGGGACTTAGTAAGTATTCAGTAACTAATAGTTAATCATCATTATTCATTACCAATACTAGTAGAATACCTTCAAATCCTCTCAGGATGATGAGTCAGTAGTGTTTGAAAATAGTGCTCTTATGATATAGGTTTATGCAGTCAAGAAAAAAATAGAGTGTATTTCATCTAAAAATCAAGGCTAAATATGCTAATTACTAAGCAATGCTATAGAATTTCCAATATACTTCATGGTTTTTAAATTGTGATTCAATTTGCAATTCATAATACAGAATAAAGGTTAATTAATCACCCTAGTACATAAAGACCTTTAAATGAGAAGAAAAAGTCAAGTAATGTATTTGAAAAGTGGAGAAAAGACATATCTAGACAGATCACACACAAAAAAATGGCCTGAAGACATATAAAAAGATGTTCAATTTCACTAAAAATAAGAAAATCACTGAAATAAATCCTATTTTTACTGATTGGATGGGTAACACTCTAAAAGTTTGATAATGCCATTATTTGGCAAACCTTGAGGAAATGAGAATTCTCATACTTTCTGGTGTGAATATAAATTAACACAACCCTTAGAAGGAAATTTGGCAACATGTATTCAAATTAAAAATGCAGTTAGCCTCTTAAATGAGCAGGCTCACTTCTGGGTATTTATTCCATAGATAATCTATACATATGAAATGACTAAGATTATATTTGATAACTCTGGAGAAGAGAACTAGGTAGATAGGACATGGGTAGGAAAGGAGACCTAATTTTCACTATCATCCTTTTGTACTTTGAATCATTTGAATGATTGCCTACTTAACAAATTGATTTTAAAATGTTTATTCTTTTCTTCTCCGGTACTTTTCACCTCTATATTGTCTTCATTTCACTCCCCCACACTTGTTCGTATTCTTCCAAAGCTTTTTACAAGTTCTGTTTTTTTTTTGTGCAAAAAAATTGATTTTTTGATATCTTGTCAGTTAATTAAAATGCTTTCTTTCTGTTACATGGTATACCCAAGGTTGTATTTGAGTTTGATATTCATCTGTGTCTGTTTAATCATCATCTCCATATCAGAAGAGGCAGCCTTAGATTTTTTTAGGGGGTTGGAGGTGGCTATTTCAGAGGCAGAACTATTTCAGTCGCCTGAGGCTTTCTACAGGCTCCATGTGAAACTAATAGCTTAGAAGTTCAAAAGCCAGATCTATTTTTTTCCCCTAATTCATTTAAATTCTATGTAATCTGTGAATGAACCTATTTTATTATTTCACATTACCTTTGGGTGATTATCTGCACATTTACCTTATTTTATTAATTTAGGCAAGAGTGTGTACCCCAGTGGCTACCCCACAGTCAACTCCTCCTCGCTCACCTTCATCACCTCCTAAGGAGTATGTGTTGGTAAAAACTCCAGATTCTTCTCCATGTGATTCAGATTATGATGTAGCTTTTCCCGTGAAGGAAATATTTGCTGAAAAAGGTAGATACCTTATTTCTTTACTCAGTTTTAATTTTTGCAACTATTAAAGAAAATTTCATGGTTTGCTTTATAAAACGTTTTATAGATTAGTATACATACATATACTTTTTGCTTATTGGGTTTTAATACATCATTTTTTCTTACATGGAAACTAAGTAATTGATTGCTACTTTTTAAAATGTATAATCTAATAGACAATTAAACTACCTTAAGTACATTTTGGTGTTAAAAGTGATGCTTTCCAAGGTTATTGTCTTATATTTTACAAAATTAATTTGGGAATTTTTCCATTAGGGGCCATTATCATGATTAATTATTATTGTCATTATTTGTATGCCAAAATATTATGGGACTTCTGAAACAATATATCTTGTCTTCCTGTGGAATTCTTTTATCTTTTATCTTTGACTTTTTTCTTCTTTTTTTAAAAAAATCTTTAGGCAATGACATGCCTGCTGTCACACTTGTTAATACTCCAGTAGTTACCCCTCTTACTACACCTCCTCCTGCAGCAGCTCTTACCCCAACTTTGTCAGAGATTTCTATTGATAAACTGAAGATATCATGTCCAGAGTTTCCCAAGCCATGGGGTGATGGAGATCTGCCATTGGAAGAAGAGAATCCCAACTCTCTTCAAGAAGAACTTCACCCGAGAGCTATGTAAAGATAACATACTCACTTTTAGTAATTGTACATTTCATTTGAAGTTCACTTATGTGACCTATTGAAAACATCAGAAATGAAAAATGAAGCTTTGTAAATCACTAGCTACTGTATACTTTAGTAGAAAGCAATTTCACAAATTTTAAGTTTTTAAAATTTTACCAAATTTATTTATACCTTTCATTTTTTTAAACAAATTTTTTGAGGAAAATACTGTCAATAAAATAGATCATGTTTTTGGACTTGGTTCCATAGTGTGTCTTAGTATGTCTGCTTTACACGCAGAAGGTCCTCTGTTCATGCCCCAGAGGAGCCACACAGTCCATGGTCTACATCTATGCCACCCTGAGCAAGCCCAGTATCTGATCTTGGAAGCTAAACAGGGTTGGGCCTGGTTAGTACTTGGATGGGAGACCACCTAGGAAGACCAGGTGCTTTAGGCATAAATAATAATAATAATTATTATTATAATAATTAATAATAATAAAAGAAAACGTTTTCTTCCCAGTGTGAATTTTCATTTATCATGATCATTTGACTTTCATAGTACCATGTATCCCCATGTAGATTTATTTGTGGATGGTAGAACTTTCAAGATGGCCTATGATTAAAGCATGAAAATAATTTTTGAAAACAAAATCTTGTTAATTAATTATAGTAGTGTAGATTATAGAAATACTTTCCTGGAGGCATACTACCTTTGAATTCGCTTTTGAATATCAAAATAATATAGGCCTTCAGTGACCTAATAAGTTCAAAATATGTCTTTTTCTTCTTAGTGTAATGTCTGTGGCCAGGGATGAAGAACCTGAGATTATGGATTTTACTGCTCAACCAGTACCTCCAAAGCCAGTTCCTTTGATGCCACTTCCTGCTGACACCAAGGCCCCTTCCCCCGTACAGATACCAAGTTCTGATTCCTCAACAGTGGAGAGCACCATGAGCATTACTGCCACTGAAACTGAAACTGAAACTCTAGATAGACACATCTCTGAAGGAGAGATTTTATTTGATTATAGTCAAAAAGTGGCTCCCAGGAGTAAGTTAATTGTATCAATTGATTTCATTGGTTAGATTATGATAATTCCTAAGTAATGCTTAGATTTTGATAATTCCTAAATAATACTTTTTTGTTCAAAGTGTTTTTACTTAATTTTCAAGATTTAACATGGTATAGTGGAAAGAATGTGGACTCTGTGCTTGTTAACTATTCTGGATCTTAACCTCATAAATCCCACCCTTCAGAATTAATATCACTCCTAATAGTTTGGGTTATTCCCTTCCAGTCTTTTCTATGCATATATAGATAACTCAGTACATTTGTATGTGTATGTATTTTTATTTTTAGAAATAAGATCATACTATACATATTGTTTTGAAACCTGAATTTTTTAAGTTAATATATTGTGGGCATCTTTCTATATGAACACATGTAGCTCCATCTCATTGTTTGTTGTTATTGTTGTTGTTTTAGTGGCTGTGCTATTTATTTGAAACAGAGCTTCCATAGTGGTGGGCATTTAGATTGTTCTCAGAGTTTCCATACTAAACTCTCCAATGACCATCCTTGCACACACATACATATATATATATATATTTGTGCACTCATTTGACAACTTAGAATACATGCCTAGAAGTGGAATTGCTGAGTCATAGAATGCACCTTTAAAATAATGACATGTTGCCAACATGCTCTTCAGAAAGGTTAACCAGTTTTTAATCACATCAGTAGTATATAAGCGTGCCTCTTTCTCAATTTCATAGTGATAGTTGATGGTTATAGTTCTTTTTAATATATGACAAGCCTGTGAAACAAATTCATCTTTGTTGAAAAATGTACTTTAAAATTACTGGTGAGATTAACTTGTGATTTATTATTTATTAAGTATTTTTATTGTATTAGTTTAAATGTAATGTTCTATGGCCAGATTATTTTCTGAATTTATATTTTTTCTTTTTTCTAAATTTTTACATTTTAATTTCTAGTTCTAGGAGAAGGAGGTCTGTATCTGACAAACCTAAATGATAGCTTATCCAGTACTCTGCATGATGCCCATGAAATGGTAAGAAATGATTGATTGACTCCACATTGAATTCTGATGTGAAGAATTTCTCGATGAACTTCTTGCCATTGATCAGGGTTTTTTCCTCAAATATTTGGGTTATAGACACAAAATTTAATAAAATATCCATGAAGGAATTTAAGGTTTCTTGCATATCTCTTTATCATAATTGTGAGAATGAAAATTGTTAACCTCTGTGGCTCCAGTAGTTGAAAAATACAGTAAATGTAATTAGATAATGAAATGCAATTAGGTAATGAAATGCTAGCTGAGTGCAAATTCTCACTTGGATATTGCCTTTACAGTATTTCAGGCAGGACCTTAGCTGTTTAAACCAACTCTCTTATAATACGTTTGTGTTTTCCCTAACCATGATTATAATTCTTTGTGCTAAAAAATAATTGAATTCAGTGACTTAAAAAAATACCGAAATAGGACCCTTTTTAATTATTATCTAGCTCTGTGGAAGAAAAAAAATGGCACTTAAGTTATCGTGTTATATATTTTAATAGATAAAATTTATAAAATAATATGGAAGAAAGCATAAATGAGATGTCTTTATTTTGAGATAAACATTGTACTATCATTTGGCCTATTTAATATGACATTGTGGCATCTTTATTCATTCTTAGAACTGTAAGGTGCCAAAGCATGTTTAAGTTTGTTCAAAGTAAATAGCTGAACTAAACCAGTACTAATTATAACATCTTTCATTTTCTACATTTGAAATGAAACTCTAATTTTGATATTTTTACTAAGACTAAATCAGATGTACTACAAGTTCATAATAAAGTCAAATGCAGAAGTACAACCTAAAAAACTGGGAATAACGTGAAGTCATGTACCAGTAGGTATTTTTCTGTATACAGCTGGGGAAATAAGGACTTGTAATCCAGAGTTAATAAACTTTATTTCATTCAAAATAAAATACTTAAGTAAAAAAAAAATTATGGAATTTAAAATCTTATTAATACTTGTATTTACAAGGGAATCCAGTTTCTCTGACTCTTAGGCCCACGGTGTCCCTCATTTGGGGGATAGTTCTATTTTGAGGCACCAAGAATCCTACGCTGTTCCATTCAGGGCTGACAGTTAACCTGCTCCCTAGCCAAATACCAGTGGTCAACACAAAAGCAAAGGGAAAATTGAAGATCTTATAGGTGCCTTAACATATTTCTGCAGTTTTTCATTTTTGCTTGTTGTCTAGGTTGCAGCATCACTATAGTGCTTTACCTTCTTACCACACTGTGGCATTGCTTTGGGTACTGCATTAAAAGAAGCTGGAAACCTTGTGAGCTCAATATAAAATATTTATGAATTATTGTAACTCAGTCACATGACAGAGTTAATTTTCATGTTTTTATAATCTCCAGTTTAAATGTAAAATTACTTTATATTATAGTTTATATTTGAGTCAAACATAAAGGGTTTTTAATACAGTCAAATAGGATGAGAACTAAATGAAAATGGAGAATCCATATTCTTTCCATAAAGTGCTAATATGACTATTTTCATGATGACTGCTGTTTTAGTAGTCATAAATTGTGAGAAATACAGTTGTTTGATAGAATTTTTTTGATGTATTAATTGTCTTTATATTTCATTCAGGAAGATGATCCTCCTAGTGAAGGACAGGTGATTAGAATACCCCATAAAAAATTTCTTGGAGATGCAGTTCTTTCTCTTCTTGCTAAACAAAATCAGGAATCACTTATTTCACATCAAGCAGTCTATCATTCAGAGGTACTTTTTAACCTTTTTTTTTTTTTTTTTTTTTGGTTAAATCTACATGCAGGAAAAAAATAACAAAATATTTCTACTTTTAGTTAAAGCATACTAATACTTCAATTTATTTGGGGATCAGCATTGTAGTAACTTTAACCTGGAATCATAGAGCTGTAGAGTTTTACAACTGTAAGGCACTTGGGCTATCTGTTCCAGCCTTCTTATTCTACAGTTAAAAAAAAAAAAAAACAAAAAAACCCCAAAGCTCTTTTAAGTGATAAATGAGAATCATTCATTCATTTTTTTCTTTCCACAACCATTTACTGAGTATCTACTATATGCCAGACACAGCTTTGGAAAAGAAAAAAAGGAGACAGGACTCCTACCTGTAAATAGCTAGAAGAATGTAGAGAGAGAAGGGGTTAATCGATTACTCTATAGTGCCAATAAAAGGTCAGATAGCTGTGTTTGTATGTCTGTATGAGCTCAGAGGATGGAAAACTCTGCTTGAAGTTTGATGACACTTTCTACAGCATATAATATTGATGTGAATCTTTAAAGACCCATAGGATTTTTTTCAGGCAGCAGGAAAAGGAAGGACATTTCAGAAGCAGAAATAGCATATGTTAAGGACAAGAGCCAAAAAAGATTAGGGCATATTTAGAAAGTGTTGAAAATCTCCGTGTGAGTAGAGCTTTAGATAAAGAGATCAGTCTGGAGAAGTAGGTTGAACCAGATGATCATAAGTAATCTTAGGTGGTAGAAGGGTACTGTGAAGCCCATTAAGATATTTTTGGGTAAGGTAGTCACAAGCTAAGATATTTAGGAAGGAGTATGGAGGTTTTATAATGTAGTCCTGGGGTTTAGAGGAGAAGAGGGTGAAGGAATGAATGCCCATGGATTCCTGGTCAGATTTCACCTGTAATTTTTCACCCCAGTTGGGCCTTCTTGCTTCCTAATGTTGCTCTGGGCTTACTAGTATCTCAGCCTGGGTCGTTGCCAAGATCCTCATGGTTAAGGGGCAAGCAGTGATGATCTCAGATTGATAAGAAGAAATAAGTGCTTTGCCCCAGTCATTCCTATGACTAAAGCTCCTCCAGCCACCACCTCCTCATGATGCAGCCCATTTCTTCAAACACACCAGATCAAGTTAGCCATCAGTCTTTCTCAGTGTTTTTTTGTTTGTTTGTTTGTTTACAATTTTTACTCAGTTCTCAGAATCCATGCTTTCTTCTCAATTCTAAATTACTCTAAGGTTGATTTGAGGATGGGGACCTTGGCAGCCTTTGTTCGTATGCAGTCCTGGCAAAGCCAGAAGCCCAGAAATTGAAAGTTTATCCTCTCTAGACGTTTTTCTAAGAATCCAAGTATTTGCATCTGTGTGCATGCATGCATGTGTAAAATTTTGAAGTGTAAATATGTATTGTTCTGCAACCTGGTTTTAAAAAATTAACTATAAATCTTGAAGAGCTACCATATTTTTTTAATCTACCATTTGGTATGCCATAATTATTCTATTGAAGGCTTTTTAAATTGGTTCCGCTTTTTTTCCTTTTATTGCCCCTGTGAAGAGTTATTTCACTAGATCAGTTAACGAGGGGTGGAATTGCTGACTCAAAAGGTACAGGCATTTTATATTTTAAGTACTAATAAATTGCTCTCTAACTATATGAGACTCTTTCCCATATGACACATGAAGTTCTTAATCTTAAAGATTTGCCAGTCTGCTTAACATTTGGCATATTTTCATGTTTACAGAACTATTAAGTATTTGTTTATAATAAGAACTAGTAATAATGATACATTTATATATTGAAATATTGCTTTGGTAAGAAAAAAGCAGCTTTTTTTTTGTGCTTAAATCTCCTTGACCCAGAGGGGCCTTTAGGTCAGTGAGAGCAGTATGATGGGAGAACTGCAACTTGTACATTTATGTAGTTGGGTTAGATATATTACTGTTATTTATAGACAGCATAACTTAGAAAAGAAGAATTACATGAATCTAAGCTTTGAGTATAATACAGAAATAATACGTATGAGTGTGAGAGCATTTTGTGAATAGGTTAACTAAATCTTCAGTAGGATCAGAAAGTATTAAGGTGTTCAGCAGTTATAAGTACCCTAGAAAATTGATTCATAATAGAGAAGGTACTGTATATTACACAACATTTTACATGGTAGTGACAGAGTAATATAGGCACTATGAAATATTTCTAATTAATTTCTAGAGAAAATGTATCTGCCATTGTTCTTCTAAACTTTTCCCAAGAGTCTCTAAGGGTTCTATATTAATTGCAAAACATCATTTTCTATTTGAATGATGTTTAGGCAGTTGGTGTTCCCAAAGAAAAGTCAGGTTAGGGATCAAAGAGAGATAGAAGTATGTAGAGAAGAATTAAGGCAAGTTGTAGAAAATCTTGAATCTGAACTAAGAAGTTAGATTTTATTTTGTAGTCAGAGTTATCGAAGATGTTTCAGCAGTGATTTCTTCACATATTCTAGAAAAAACTTCCACTTGGTTGAAAATAACTCCTTTCAAGTGAGAAACATGAGAGCTTCCAGATATTGGAATTTTTATTCATGTCTTGTTTAGTAAACTTATTAATTAGAATATCTACAAGTCACAAAACATGATAATGATTAGGTATCTAATTTTTAATAACAGAAAGAAAATAGAGGTCTTCATTTTTTAAAAGTTTTTTATTTCATATATTTGATAAAGAAACATTGTACTTTTTTTACTCTCATACTTTCCGAGGTAAAGAACTTTATTAAACATAGTTAAAGTAGTCTTCTTTAGTTAGACTACTTATTAAAAATGTAATTATTTGTATAGACATAATCTTTATATCGTTTAAGATATATTCTGCTCATCAGTTGTTTATTATAAATTTTACACTAACAACTTTAGGCAATTGTTCTTAATGAAGAATGAGAGATACATTTTCTATTCTAATTTGAAGCTTTGTGAACAATATGTAATGTATTCCAGCATTTAGTGTCTTAAATAATAAAAATTTTCTCATGTATTTTATTGATACCTAATTTGAAGATTGAAAAAATAGATAATGGTTATTTAGCTTCATAAAAATAAGATACTAAAAAGAATGCCTATGGCTAGGTACCTCATTAACTTTTTAAACTTGTCTTTCATGTATGACGTATGTGATATAATAAGCACTTTCTAAAATACCTTTAAGTAGTCAAGTGGTCTGGATCGTGCATGGTATTTGACAAATATTTCTTGTTTTGACTTAGCTTTAATATAATGGTTTTAACAATTGTTTCGACTTTTTGCAGGACTTGGAAAACAGTGTGGGTGAAATTAGTGAAGGACAAAGGCCCAGGTTGACAGCAGCAGCAGAGAACATCTTAATGAGACATTCTGTCTGTGGGCAGCAGCCTATCACTAATGCAGAGTCTTTGGATCAAAAATGTGCTCTTAAGCCAATATCTCAGCAGTTTAACACAGCTACTGGTATACACCAAAATATTTCTTCTTGATGTATCTGGTAGAATATTCACTTGAATCCCATTATACTTTCTTTATACTATTTCCATGCTGAATGCTGTATTCTGTTTTGTATTATAATCTATAGTAGTATTCCTAATCTGAAATTGAGAAAAGTGTTTAACTATTTTTAGGTGGGAACTTGCAACATTTCTTTATTGAAAAGAGTCTTTATAATTGAAAAGTTTGGTAACAACTTTTTCTGTGAGATCTACAGAAGTTTCCTCAAATGTGACTCATTTTTCAGTGTTGATACATGAATCATTGTGTAGGTGGTGCAAGAGATAGTGTTGGTGATACGCATATGTACCCTTAAACATTTTTAATAGTGATATAGTTATTTTAATATATACTGGAAAAAATATAACTAACACATCAAAACTTTAACATAACAGATCTTGTTTAGGATTAAGATTAAATTAGATAATACTGTAGAAATTCATTCTTTACACTATATAAGTTTCTAACTTAGTGCTTAGTGCACTCAGGACTATTTCGGAACTCTATTACCTAAACTTTCTACTGTAACACTTGGGAAATTAGAACAGAATAGAGAATATCAATCACTATAGTTGATTCTCTTTATCTGCAGTACTTGTGTTCTATAGAGTCACCAGGAACACTGAATTAGCAAATACTGAATGAACCATTGCCCCTAGGGAAAATATAAACCTCTGCATAACATTTTTGTCCATTGTTTTATGTGTGTTTCTATTTAAAGACACTTATTTAACATATATCGTGGATTCATTAACATTGAACTCATGGCCAGCAGCACTATAACTCATGCCTGAATGAAGCATGTCTAACATATTTTTTCTGCAAGGCTCATCAAAGCCTTCTCGCAATTAGGAACACTAGAAAGCACTCCAACACTATGTTTCAGGCCATTTTAAACAACAGAATCACCAACAAAATATACACAAATGTGAAAAACATGTCACTAAATAGTAAAAAGGACACTTGTTTACATTGTAAGAGCTGAAATAAGAAAGCGAAGCGTCACTACATTCAGCTTCAGCTGGTAAAGTGTATTAGGGTGATTCGTATTTTTCACTTCTCTATACATGTTCGCATATGACTGTGATAGTGCTATGAGTATTAATTTTGGGGTTACAACTAAATTTTATCATATAGGTGAACTTGCAGATACGGAGTCTTTGAATTAGTGAGGATCAACAACTATATATATATTCTCATTTGCCAGTTTTTCCATTTTTATTGTTGCATTCTCATAAGTGAAAACCACTTCTGGAGATATGCAGTTTTTCCAGAAATCAGAAAAGGAAATGCCTGAAGTTAGAAAAACATTAGTATCGAGTATTTAATTGAAAGTATTTCAAGACCGAATTTTCCATGGGAATAAATGTAAAGTAAGATTGGAATTATTTCTTATTTTGTGCATTAAATGTTTTACATTTTTTTAAATTAGTAGGATTCAAAATTAATAGGATTATAAAAACATAAATTGTGACATATTTGTATCCAATTATTTGTACAGATTGCAGTTAAACAGAATTGACACTAGATGGCTCTTGCAGATCACATGAGAGCTGATAGATACTTGTTAAATTGTTATAGAATAAAATCTACGAGAATATATCATATTCAGTCCCTCCTTATACTGTGATAGCGTCTAGCAGGTTACCTACAATATAGTGCATTTTTAATAGTAGGTACACAGTAGATATTTGTTTAATTTAATTGAAAAAAATAAGTCATGTGGTAAAATATAAGATTGAACATATAGATGAGGCAGTAAAGTAGAATGACTAAGAATTTGGGCTTTCAAAGTTTCAGATGTCAGTTTGAATTCCAGTTCTGTGTATTTTGGGTCAAGTAACCCTAAAATATAAACTGGTATTTGAACAAATTGTGAAGACTCTGAGATTTACAATCCATTATAGCTCTTCATGTATTCAGAAAACTTGTATTGAATACCTACTGTGTATCCAGTACTATATTAGTGCTATATTAGGCACTTGATATACAGAGATAACACACATCTGCTCTCAAGGAAGTTTATAAACTACTATAGGTGAAATACAAGAAGGACAACAATTATAATATCGTGTGATTAGTACAACACAGACTGCTGTGGGAGTGCAGAGGAACTCAACCCGCCCCTGAGGGCTCAGAGGTTTTCCACAAGAGCCAGTGTGAAATTGAATCTTAAAGGAATTAGCCAGATGATGAATTATGATAAGCATGTTCCAGTTTGGTCATTTATTCATTCAGGAAATACTTTTTGAATGCTTGCTATGCTCTAAGCACATTATGGGTGCTTGGAATATAAAACCTGGTAAGGCCCTGTTCATAATGAACTCATTTTTTTCTCTAGTTAGGGGAAAAACTAGTTGCCATCTCTATAAGAGATGGCAAAAATATGCAATGAATTATTATAGTTATTGTGAAGAGGTCCGTATAGGATGGGAGTACAGGACAGTTGTATCTATGAAGGACAATCAAAAATAGCTTAATGCATGAGAGGAGGCTTACTTGAAATTAGTTCTCAAAGATGAATAGATGTTTGTCATGTAGGAAGTAAGGAGTGACTTTCCAGGCAGAATATATAATGAGACAAGGGGATAAAGAATAGCAAGACTTAATCAGAAATATAAGTACTTTATTGATGAATTAGAGCTGAGGATGCAATGAGGTTGGAGCAGTGAGCAGAAACCAGGTCTTAAAAAACCCTGAATGATATATTAAGTAGTTTTTGGATTTACACTAGAAGGTAGGAATGAATTTTTGTGCAAAATGGAAAATAACGTCAATCTTACCTTATTCCCATGAAAAATTCAATCTTGAATTTCTACTAATTCTGAAAGTTCTGTAATATTCACAGATCCTTTAAGGATTATAAGTAAATGAGTGATATCATATTTGTCTTTTATTTAGCAAGATCATCTGAGATGCAATGTGATGGACAGATTGGAGAGGATTAAGTTTGGAGGAAAGGAGGCTGATTAGACAGCTAGTAAAGTAAACCTGGTGAGATATTATTTAGCAGTAAGGGTATATAAAAAGAGACATGAGAGACAATTGAGAATAAACAATTTTTAGTTTGAATATGAGAGGTACAAAAGAAGGAAAAGTCTAAGAAATCTCTATGTCTCTGGCTAGAATGGTTGAATAGATGGTACTTGCATTCACTGAGTGAGAGGGAATGGAGGAAGGACAGAATTAGGATGAAATGTAGATGAGCGGGGTTTTATACGTGTGGAATTTGACATGCCTTTGAGTTTCATACAAATGGAATGATCTATTAGACATATCAGACCCAAAGCTGCTGCTGGCACTGGCAGTTTCAAGTGGACTTAGTCTTCTCTGAAAGTCTACCACAGTTGCTTTGTTATAATAAAATTCTAGTAAAGTAAAATCGGGGATTTCAAATTATGATTAATTAAATTAATTGGACTTGAATGAAATACTTTAAGCATCCCTTTTGCAAAGTGTTAACTTACATTATATAGACAATACACCCACACTAAAATAATATACTTTTTAGAAGTGACACAGCAAATCCAGCATTTTTATGATTGCTGTCATAGAATCCTTTCCTGACGTCTTATCACTGAGTTGGTACCTGTCATATGTGCTTTCTGTATAGTCCTCTAATGTCGCCTGCCTAATGTTGACGTTATTACACTGATTTATAATCTCACTTGAGAGTAGGGACTTTACTTTGTTCACTGTCATATCCCTGTCATCTTAGTAGAGTATGTAGCTCCTAGTGCATAGTCAGTAAATATATGTTAAATGATAAAGTGTTACATGAGTTGAAAGCTATCATGCACTTTAAATGCTTTTGGAGAGATGTTTGATTATATACCTTCTGAGTTTCTATGTTTAGTTTTTCATCAAAATTTACCTTATGTCCTTTTAATTAATTTTTTCTTTATACTCATATATTAACCACATATAATTTTACATAAAAACAAAATGTTTATGTCATACATTAAATTGTAGACTCTTTTTTTTTTTTGAGAGCTCTTCATCCATTCTCCTCCTCCTCACATTTTTTTCTTGTCCCATATTATGCCTTATCCCAGGTAACTCATACTAAGATTCTGGTGTATAAATTTTTTTTTCCTTACACATTATAATCATACACATACACACACATGAGATGTATACTATAGGCACATATAAATGTATGTGTGTGTCATTATTTTACAAGTTGAGATTATATCATGCACACTCACCTGCATTTTGTTTTTACTCAGTAAACTCTGAAATTACTCCAGGTCAGCTGATATTGCTTATATTTATTTTAAACAATGGCATAAAACCTTTTAGTGTGGATTTCTGACAATTTATTCAGTCTTTTGTGATGGATATTTACTTTATTACCATTTTCCTCTACCATAAGCAATGCTCAAGTACATATACTACACCTATATCCTAACATATTGTTGCATTTTATATTTATGGAATAGTTACTGGTCCATGGGCAAATATATTTTTAATTTTAAAATAAATACACCAAGTTACTGTCTTAAAAGTTTAAACCAATGTATTTTTATCAATAATTTTTTAGAGCCTTTTCCCTGCAACCCCACCCCAGAAATTATATTATGTTTTTTTTTTTTTTTTTTTTTTTTGTCAGCTGAAATATAAATGTGTCTCCAGCTACTGAGTTTATGTCTTTTCATGTTTGTTGGCCATTTGTTTTTGTTCTGTGAATTACCTACTTAGGTTCTTTCCCCATCTTTTAAGTTCTAAATTTTCTTGTGATTTTTCTATATTTTAGATGTTTTCTGTCATCTGTTTTACAAATACCTTTTCCTAAATTTATACTTTGTTTGTTGACATTATTTATGATCTCTGCCATATAATGAAATTTTTTTATATATTTATATTTTCTGTGTTTTCATGGCTTGGTTAGGTTTCCCATAATACAAGCTTATACTTGTAGTCTCCTAGATTTTTTTTTTTGCAAGATTTTAATTAGTTATTATATATTTATATTTAAGTACATCCAAATTTATTTTTGCAGCTGGTATAAGGTAGAAGTCCCATCTGATTTTCTTTCATATAAATAGCTAGTTATGTTAGCATTAGTTATTATGTAAACTATCTTTTTACTTTCTTTTTGAATGGAAATATTAACCAATTTATATATTAATACTCATAGATGTAGGAATATATTTCTGGATTCTTTATTCTACATATTCTGGATCTAAAACGTTCTTATTATCTAAAATATATTAGACTATTCTGTCTTTATGATACATTCTGTTATCTGATAGGGCAAGTTTCCATTTTTAAAATTACATTTTATAATTTTATTGGCAATTGTCAGTCATTTGCTCTTTCATATAAACTCTAGAAAAGAGTAACTTGATCATTTGAAGAAAAATATCTACAGAACAATGCTAAGCAATACCAACATTTTCTAGCCAAGAAATTGCCCCTTAGATAGAAAGTATTTTGTTGACTGCTACCAAAAGAAAAGGTAAGCTGACGTGTTAGGAGTTGGTGTGTAGGAATGGAAGTTTGGTCTAGATTGCATGAGTAACTTGTTGGTTGGAACCTTAGAACAGTCCATAGATTTGTTTGAATATAGGCACTTTTTGCATTCTCTATGAGTTTTGGTCTTAATTGCAGTAAAGGCTTTGTATTGGGTGTTTGATTGAAGTACACTGCTACTTCTAATTCAGTAGGTAAGAAATATTGGTAATTTTAGTCAATTATTTATTCTTTGTGTAAGAGAAACAATTTATTTTAACTTTTTTGTTTGTATATTTGATAACAGGTGGCGTTTATGAAGATTCATGTGCTAGTCATGGTCCAATGAGTATGAGAGAATTGGAGTTGCAGCCAGATTCTCATCTTTCTCTTCCCACAACACTTCTGACAGCACAAGAAAATGATGTTAAATTACCAGTAGCAGCTGAAGATTTTCCTCAGGTACCCAGTCAATGTACTTTACTTTATTTAAAATGGGAATGGTAACAATATTGCCTTAGTATGGTGCACTCTTAAGAGTATAGTCTTTAGAGTTAGTCTCAACTCATACCTTCTTTATTTCCTTACTCAAGCCTGGATATAAACCTTAACTCATTTCATTTCTAGCTGTGACCTTGAACACATTACTTAGCCTTACTTCTAAGCCTTAATTTCCTCATCTTTAAATTAAAATTTTAAATTTTTAAAAAATAAATTAATGTCTGTAAAATGCCTGTTACCTAGGTTAAGTAGCTATTACCATTTATACCTCTGTAACCCCATGCAATTTCTAGTTTAGTAATTTGTACATAGTAGGTACTCAGTAAATATTTATTACATTAAAATTTGTAAAATGTGTTACCATAAAAGATAAGAAATTTCATACTGAGTTAAACCAGTGGTCCATGAAATCATATATTGAAAAAAAAAATAGGGTAATTAGTCTCTAAGATGTAAAAAAAATGCTCATTTTATTAAGTACAGTTTTATATCTGTGTAATAGTAGTATATTACTCACTTTGGATTAATTTACTCAGTAACTATTCATTGCATGGTATTGTATAGCATTGCATGATATAGAGAATGAAAGCTGAAAATATGTAAAATAAAGATTTTTTTATGAAACACTATTATGTAGGATTTAGTATCAATAACCTGTGATCAAACAAAGATCAGGAAAAACTAGTTACTAATGAATAAATATCTATTAACAACTGAATAAAAGAAAAATTGTTTTTGACCGCGAGTCAAAGCAGAAATGACACCAAAATCACTATCAATGAAAGAACAAAACTACCAAATTGGTCTTATCAAAATAAGAACTTCTGCTCTTCAGGACACACTGTTAAGCGAATAAATAGACAAGCGAAAGGCTGGAAGAAAATACTTGCAAATCACTTATCTTGTGTGCATAATATATGAGGAACTCAAGGAATTCAATAGGAAGAAAACAAACAATCCAATTAGAAAGTAAAGTGTTTGGACAGATATCTTACCTAAAGAAGATATCTCATTGTAAACAAGCACATTAAAAGATTCTCAACATCATTAATCATTAGGAAAATGGTCATTAAAACCACAAAGAAATACTATTTCATACCCATTAGAATATCAAAAATTAAAAAGATGCCAAGTTTTGGCAAGGATGTGGAGCAACTGAACTCGCTGCTAGTTGGGAATGTAAGATGATTCAACCACTTTAGGAAACAATTTGGCAATTTCTTTAAAAAGTTAAACATCTATATGACCCAGACATTTCACTCCTAAGTATTTACCAAAGAGAAACTAAAACATGTCTACAGAAAAACTTGTATTTGAATATAGCAACTTTATTTGTAGTAGCCCCCAAACTGGAAACAACACAAATGTACATCAATAATTGGTCAATGTACACACTGGTATAATCTATACAAGAATACTACTCAGTAATAAAAAGCCATGAACTACCGAAACATAAAATAACATGAATGATTCTCACTAAAGTTATGTTGAGAGAAAGAAGACAGACCCCCCCAAAAAATGTGCATTTTCTGTGATTCCACTTATGTAAAAGTCTAGAAAATGCAAACTAATCTATAGTAATGTTAAGGAACACAAAAGAATCTGAGAAAACTTTTGAGATTGATGGATATGTTCAATATATTATCTCGGCTGTGGTGATTGTTTCATGGGTATATTCTATACATATGCCAAAACTTAGCAAATTGTATACTTTAATTATGTGAAGAGTATTATCTATCAATTATATCTCAATAAAACTATTTTAAATATAAAAATTGCTTTCCTTTAATTGTTGGCCTATTTTAAAATAAACTATGAAGTGTTACTTGAAGAATGGACCTTAGAAAATTCTTTTGTTAGATTTCTTTATCAGAGAAGTGTGGTTAGTAATAAGAATAGCACACACTTATAGTACTTACTCTGCCAGATGCTGTTCTAAGTTCTTTACAGATTTAATTCATTTAATACTTATTAACAACCTCATAAGATAGTTATTATTATTATCCCTATTTTATGAATGAGGAAATTGAGGTATGAGAGGTTAATAACTTGCCCAAGATCAAAGCTAGAAATGATTAGCCAGATTTGAACACAGCAGTTTAGATTCACAATGCTCAGTTCTTAATCACTATAGATAGGGAAAGGAGCCAATATGGAGGCTCTAAGCTGGAGTAGCCATAGATAGTCATAGTACCCATCTTAGAAATGCACACAGAAATAATACTTGTTTCAAGGCAGAAACCTACATGACAAATGGTTCTAAACTTAGAAGACCAGAGTTAAAGCTAGTTGTTACTAATGCAGTCTAAAGTTACTCACTTTTATCTGTAAATAGGTGCCTGCCAGTCATGGTGGTTTACATTTGAGTCCATGTGAACAGGTGTTTCAGATTCTTCTCTGCTTGTAGTTGTTGATGAGTCCAAGATATCTTTTTAAGTTCCTGTCAAAATATACCTAATCACTGTTTTTTAGGGACTCATTCACAATTAGGCCCATAAAATAGGAAAGAGAAGAAAGAAAATGGCTAAAAGTCATCACAATTTGTGATGTGTGATTGTGAAGGGATTTTTGACTATAAATTCCAAATTCATTTAGATTATGTAGGTAAGGAGGACTGAAGGTGAGGCTTATGGTAGAGTATACATTTCTTAAATGACAAAGGAGTATAACAACAATACCTCTTACTCCTGTGAGAATTAAGTGATGTTACTATATAAAAGCTTTTTGAAAATTGCAGTGCATTATGCAAATGTTCATTTTATGCAAAAATAGTAATATGGGAGAGCTTACAGCCAAATTAAGTTTTTATCTTGTCTAAATCCAGCATACCAGCATATATATATATATATATATATATATATATATATATATATGTATATGTATATATATCAAGAATAGTTTTATAAGTAGCTCTGAATTTTCTAGTAAAAATAGACAGAAATGATTTGAATATTTTAAATCTGTGTGTATTATCCAAATCTTTTTAAAGATTTTGTTTGCAATATCTTTTCTTTAGTGACATGTACTCTATCACCCATTTGGGCAACTAGAAGGCATGGATTTAATATAATAAACACCTAAGTAATTTAATTGTTCAAATTATTTTAAAGTAACTTTAAAAATAATTCTATGTCTTCATGTCTTAAATTCTTTAGAACCAACAAAGGCAAGACCAAGATGTGAAGCAAGTTGAACACAAGCCAGCACAAAGTCGTATAATACGTGTAAGAAATAAATCTGAAATTTCACTTTCACAGCAGCAAGGTAAGATTCATTTCCTTGTAATAATATAATAGTTTGATACTTGTCCTGATATCGAACAAATATATGAGAAATCTTGACTTTTACAGACATCTTGCTAAGTCATCTTTTTGTTTGTTTTTTCTCATTTGGTTCATTTAAAGAATCTGGTATCATATTGACGATATATTTATTAGTTCTTTTTACCAATAAACTCTCTTTCTAAATAGATTTAAAAAACTCTTAGGTAGTGTTTTTCTTTTAATCTTACCTTTTGGTTCTTGTACAAGTGAATGTCTTTTTATCTATGTATGGGTTTATATCTATATCATAGTTGTCTGTTTTAAATTATAATATGATAAAGGCAGGGGTTATGGCTGTTAAGTGAGGTGCTTTGTAAAGGTTATTTAGTATTATGTGGTGATATTGACCAAGTACAACTTGAAAACAAAGAATTTTATGTTAAATGCTATTATATGAAGGAACTTCTCTTGCATTTTAGTCATTTAAATTTCATATAACCTAAATTCGAAAATTTAGCAGTAGAAATTAAGAAGTCTTCTGTTTAAAACTTTCTATTCACAATCCAGGAAGAAGTATTTGTAATATTTTAAGTGGTGAAATGTTTTTCTTTGTTTTTATAATTGTGCTTTTTTATTCCACTTATTGAGTGCCAGTGTAATTGCAAATATAACTATGCATTTGACATTTTAGAGAGGACTCAAATTAAGAAGATATTTATTAACATGCTATATGAGATTTAGGTTTTTACTTTTCTGTTTGTTTTCTGTTCCTCTCTCGCTCCAACTTGTGACAACTTTGCCTTCCCAACTACTTTTTTAACCTAACCGTGGTATAGTAGCATTAATATTATATTTTAGAATCCTATGGATAATTGCCTATAAAACTCTTCTTATGGTATTTTAAAAATTAATTATTACAGTATATAAAGCAAATGAATATTCCTAACATAGTATCAGGACTGACAATGTCCTTTTACTGAGTACTGTTATCATTCATCGTCAATGACTTTACGTTTAATTTAGTTTTTAAAAAATTATAATTTCTTAAAATTATAAATGTCTCCTGGGGGGATGTTATATATAGTAAAATGATCATTTTTCTCAGCTTATAGGAAAATGTCTTTGGTAGGATTTTAAAGGTAAATATCTCTCTTTAGGAAAGCGACATTGTTTTATCTATATGAATGTCTGACCACAAGATGGCAATAGTTAAATTTTTGTTGACTTAAAACAATGCCATTAAATAATGTCTAATTAACATTTAATAAGTCAATAAAAATCATTGGAATAAAAGAAACCAAGTTGTTACTGGTAAGGGGAAGTTTTACTTAGAAAGAATTTAGAACAGTGGACTTAAGTGTGTAAATTTGTTTCATTTCATTTTACATTGAATAAAGAAGATAGGAGTGCAGACCTATGTCAGCTTTGGCTAAGACAAATTAATACCCAGTGAGCTATAAACAGAGCATTTTAAATAGAAGCCAAGTGTTTCACTCTATAATTGATACGTATCTCCATACTGAATATTTTTTGAATGAATGTAATTGCCTTGACAAATATAGTCAGTTATTACTTTTTTCCCATACATTTTCTGGGTTTTATTTTTTTCTCTGATGAAACTCTGAGACATGGCCAAATGTTTCAGAGAGTAGGAGAGTCAAAGTGCCAAAATAATCGTGTATGGTTCTCAGGACTTTGTGTGACCTTGAAGGAATTCAATCCTATCTCATACACAGAGGCCTTGAAGATAATGAAGCAAATTCACCTTATCACAAGGGAATCAAAATCACATCTTGTTTGGCAGATAAATGTTTTGAAGAATACTTGAACCCCAAATTATGGCTGTTTCAGGAGGAAGTATTATGTATTTTACTCTGAAATGCATAATAGCTTACTATGCGTGCATAAAAAATCAAGCTGTTTATGAGAAGTAACAGCGCTTTCAATGAAAACTAACAGAGGATACGGCAAGACATAGGTTCTAGCAATGTGCTTCTGGGAAATCTGTAAAATCTTTGTCCCCACTCCCCCTTGGTTATTACTTTCAGATTTTAATATAAAAGGGATTGAATTGATTGTTCTGACAGATGACATCTTTGGAGTCAAAGAGTAAAACTTTTTCATCTGGTATTGAATTCACTGGGTATATTTTCGGTCACTTACCTGATTCTATGTCCCAATTAATGTGCATAATAGTTTTATAGTGAAAGCAACTTTTTAAATGATTTTTATGTCATTTAAATTTTTCCCCTTCACTGTGCAAGTTAACTTTCTTCAATAAAAATGAAAGACTAGATTTAAACCAATTTTATTTATTGTGAACCAGGAACAATTAATTCTGTAGTGATATATTAAAATAGATAACTTTAAAAAGTATTTTTTGCCTTTTGTTTTTCTCTTACAATTAAAAAAACACTAATAAATAATAATTAGAAAGTCAGACACACTATACAATAATCAATAGGGAAAACTTAGATCATATGTTTTGTGATTATGCTAAGGCAGGTTAGTTGTCAAAGTTGCTTGAAAATCTCAGACTTCTTCAGTTTTCTTATTTGTAGATTATATATGTTCAGAAAATATGTGTCAAAATGCAATAAGTAGTAAATGTGATTGCAGTAATTTATCAAAAGCAGGTTACATTTTTATTGGAAATAAACTTACAGAATCACAGATTTTTTTGACGTTATATCCTGAGCTTAATTCCTAGTTATTTTAGCACCTTGTATATAACACATATAGTAATTATGACTTCAAATATATGAGAATTCAGAAATTCAAAGCTTATGTATATTTAGAAGCTATTTCTGACCACATGCAAATGAATCTTTTTTCTTCAATAAGGTGGTATATTTTTGCATTTGTATTTCATATATAGCTAAATTACTATAGCTATCATAATTATAATTGATCATAGCAATTTTAAAATCACAGTTAAAAGTGTAAGTTGCTTTTTTTGTTCCTAAGATATATGACAAGTGATTTCAAAACCATGTGTGGAAGACCAATCCCCAAATTTAAGTGCTTAACAAGCATTATCTGAATAAATGTATCTTCTACAAATCCATGCTATTATTAATAAAATAGAAATTCATTTTTAAATGTTGCCTGATTTGGGAATTCTCTTTCTACCTTGCATGAAGAAAGTGGAAAGAGTGTCACTTCTACTCTATCTATAATAAAATGTCAAACTACAAAATCATAACATTTTAAAACCCATCAGAGAGCTTGTGATGCAGAACAACTAAGGTGCCCAAAGTCCAAGGAAAGACAGAATACTCTAAAGAGATGAGAAACAAACATTATCTAAGTGTGCCAGAGCACAATCACAGGAAGAAATACAAGTCACCATACAAGTGGATTAGTTGTATTTGGCTAAACTTTATTAATGGCTTGCTAAAGGCCAAATATACCAATACTGATATAAGGGACGTTTATCCTCACTTGAAGTCTCTTTTCCACAGACCTAGAAAAAGAAATATTAGGAGGCAGGGCAGGAGACTAGAGAGATTTACCTTCACATGTACAGGCCTGAAAGAGGAGAGTTCCAGAAAGACTGGATGCCCTATTTGGATCATTTCCCTATAAGAACAAAAGCCTTAAGTCACTGGGGGAGGGGCAGCATATCTGTCACCTCCAAAGTATAGGAGAAAACCCATTGTGGCTGGGGGAAGAGTAAAGAAAAACCCATTCACTTTTGGAGGAGAGGAGGGAAATAGTCTTGATCTCACAATCTTATTTCAATACTGTTAGAGGTCTCTTACTGTTGGAAGAGGATAGGAAACTCACTTACATAAAACTTGCTAAAGGGACAATGCAGAGTTTAGCTGCCACCGAGAATAGAGACAGGATCACTGAGAAACCCCCATCACAAGACCCAGGCATACAGGATCTGCTTGGGACTGAAGCTGGACCAGGACAACAGAGAAGTACTCCTTCCCTATCCCTCACTATGAGACCAACAAGTATTGAATAATAAGAAGCAGCACTCTACCAGGGGACCAGGTACAAGAGTATAGAGAGGAGAAACTCCCCGTTGTTTTTTGTTTTTTTTTTTTTTTTTGCAGGTGCACAGCGAAGCTGAAAGCTAAAGGTAGAACAAGAACATTGAGAAAAACACTCTGGCATACTAGGGCCCACCCTAAACACAGTATAACACTACAGGATTTTTAAGCTAGTGGTATACCGAAGTTAACTGCAGCAACAACAAAACTCAAAGCCAGCTTAACTCCTGACTTAATTTATTTAATTCTTTATATTAATAGGTTAGCTGAAGAAGAAATGTCCCCATTTCTAAGCTTAAATACCTCTTAACTTCATTCTCTTTTGTCTTAGTTACACTCAATGTCTGGAATTCAGTCATACAAAAGAAGCATGAAAACAACAACAATCCACTCTTAGAGACAAAGCAATTAAGACAAGACTCACAGATGACTCAGTTGTTAGAACTGTCTTAGAATTTAAAATTACTATGATTAATGTAGAAATCATTATATTAGTAGAAAAGATAGACAAAAGATAGTAGTAAAGATAGACAAAACATGCATGAGCAGATAGGAATTTGAGCAGAGAGATGGAAATTATAGGAAAGGGTCAAATAGAAACATGAAGTGGAAAGACAGTAGTAAAGATGAAGAATGACTTCACTGGGCTTATCAGTAGACTCAACATAAGCAAAGAATCAGTAAATTTGATGATAGTCATTTGAAATTGGAACAGAATGAAAAAAATGTTTGAGCATCCAAGAACAATATCAGGTATCCTAACATACATTAATTGGAATCCCAACAAGAAAAGAGAAAGCAAACAGAAAAGAGTACTTGAAGAGATAATGACCAATAATTTTATAAGAACAATGGAGAGTATCAAACTACAGATCCAAGAATTTCAGAGAACCCCAAGCGAGATTAAAAGAAAAAATTCTTCTACACCATATTCAGGCTACTGAAAACCAAAGAGAAAGAGAGAATGTTTTAGGAAGCCAGAGAAAAAAGGTATATCACTTACAGAAGAAGAAAGATAAGAAATACTTCAACTTCTATTACAAACCCACATTTTCAAGAAAAAAGAAAAGTCAACCCAGAATTCTGTATCAGCAAAAATGCTTTTCAAAAATGAAGGTAAAATAAATACTTTTTTTTCCCACATAATGAAAACTGAGAAACCAACAAGTTAAAGGAAATTTTTCAGGTAGACATTTAAAAATAACCAAAAAGAAGCTTGGATTTAAGAAATGAAGAGCTTCTGAGGTGGTTAAACTAAGGTATAAATTAAAGAATTTTTATTTTCAACCACTATAAAAGATTATTGTACAAAGCAAAAATAATACCAATATATTATTTATTTATAGAGCCTGTAAAAATAAAATGACAATGATAGCATGAAATATAGGATGGAGGAATTGAAAGTATACTGATGAAAGTTTCTTACAGTATATGTCGTGATATATTTTTTGAAAGTAGACTATGGTAAGTGATAGATGCATATTGTAAACTAATCATTAAAATATTTAAAATAGTACTAAATTAAAACTAATTACTACAAAAGGGCATAAAATGAGGGGAAAAGAAACTTGCTTTAAATATAAAGACATAGATTAAAAGTAAAAAGATAGAAAGAAGATAAACAATGCAAACACTAATTAAAAGAAGCCCGAGTGGCTATATGAACATCAGCTATATCAAAGTAAAGACTATCAAAGCAAACAATATTACTAGAGATAGAGACATTAAATAATGATAAAAGGGTTAATTCATCAAGAAGATATAACAGTCTTAAATATGTATATATCTAACACCATCATTTTAAAATACATGAAGGAAGAATTGGTAGTACTCTGAGGCGAAATAGACAAAGTCACAATTATAGTTGGAGATGTTAACTCTCCTTAGTAAGAATTACAAAAAGTAAATAGAAAGTCAGACTATAGAAGACCTAAGCAACAATATCAACCAATTTGACCTAACTGATAAAAAGTTGATTACACTTGTTAAGTACAAATAGACCATTCACCAAGATTGACCTTATTCTGTGTCATGAAACAAACCTCAATAAATTTAAAACAGTTGAAATTGTACAGAATATATCCTCTGATCTCAGTGGAGTTAAAGTAAAAATCAGTAACAGATTCCTGGAATACTTATAAATATTTGGAAATTAAATTGCACACATTTAATTAAACCTTTCTTTAATCAAAGAGGATATTACAAAAGAAATTAGAAAATATTTTGAACTGAATAAAAATAAAAAATTACACATCCGAATTTGTGAGATGCAACTAAAGCCGTGATTAAAGGGAAATTTTTGTCATTAAATACCTATGTTAGGATAGACTAGGAAAGTCTGAAATCAGTACTCTACTTTAGGAAACCAGAAAAAGAAGAACAAATCAAACCTCTAATCAGCAGAAGAAAGGAAATAAAGAGCAGAATGAAATTGAAAACATAAATATAGCAGAAACTCAATGAAACCAAAAGCTGATTCTGTGAAATGATTAATAGAATTGATAAACCCTAGCCAAGATAATGAAGGAAAAAAGGGAAAACACACAAATTATTATTAGGAATTAAAAAGGAGAACAGTACAAATTCTACAGAAATTAAGATTGTAAGGAAATATTATGAATATCTTTTATGCTCATAAATTTGTAATTAAAATGGAAAATTTTTATCTCCTCACTCGAGAAGAAACTGATAATCTAAATAATGTTATATTTACTAAAGAAAAATGAATTCTTAGTTTAAAATGTTCCAATAAAGAAAACTCCAGGCTCAGATGGCTTTGCTGGAGAATTCTACCAAATATTTGATGGAAAAATAACATTAATTCTACTTGAACTCTGTGAGAAAACAGAAGAGGAAAGAACTTTTTCTAGTGTTACGCTGATACAAAAACCAGACAAAGCTACTGATGGACAAGAAGATTATGGACAAATATCCCTTATGAACATAAACACAAAATTCTTCTACAAAATATTAACTGAATCAATCAATATATAAAAAGATAGTAAATTATGATCGAGTTGGATCATCTCAGTAAAATAAGATTGGTTCAACATTCAAAAATCAATATTAGTCACCATATGCACAGACTAAAGAGAAAAAATGTGATCTCAATAGATACAGAAAAGCTTTTGACATTATTCAACATCAATTCATGATTAAAATTTCAGAAAACTAAGAATCAAAGGACAACACAATAAAGAATATTTACAAGAAACCTATAGCCAACCACACTTAATGTTGAAAGATTAAATGCTTTCCCAATAAATTAGAAACAAGGCAAATGAAGTCTGCTGTTACTGCTCCTATTAAAAAAATAGTGGCAGTCCTAGCCAATGCAAGAAAAAGAAATAAAAGGCATATGGATTAGAAAAGGAAAAATAAACATTATTATTTGCTGATGCATGATTGTAGAAACTCCAAAAAGGCCTACCAAAAAAAAAAAAAACTAAAACTAATACATGATTTTATCAAGTCAACAGGCTACAATGTCAATATATAAAAATCAGTGATATTTCTCTGTACTAGTAGTGAGAAATTGAAAATTGTAATTAAAAACTACAATTTATTATAGGAACAGAAACATGAAATACGTAGGTATCAATCTAATAAAATATTTGCAATATTTGCGTGCTAAAAACTACAAAAACACCCAATGAGAGAAATTAAAGAGAACTTAAATAATTGGATAGATGATAATATTTTCATGTATTGAAGACTCAAAAATAAGATGTCAGTGCTTCTCAACTTGATCTATAGGTTCAGTACAATCTCATCAAAATTTTAATAAGATTTTTGGTAGAAATTTAAAACTTATAAGGAAAAGCAGAAGATCTATTATAGTCAAAATAATTTTTAAAAAGAAAAATTAGATAGAGGATTTACATTATGTGACTCCAAAACTTAACTATAAAGCTATGGTAATCAAGATAGTGCAAAATTGGCATAAGGATTGACAAATAGATTGATGGAATAGGATAGAATCCAAAAATAGTTCACACATGTATAATCCATTGATTTTTCAGAAGTGGCAAAGAATTTAATGGAGAAAGGATAATATTTTCAACAAATGGTGTTGAGACAAGTGTTCATCTATATATAAAAAGGAACCTCAACCCAAATCTTGCAAACGTGTAAAAATGAGCTCAAAACATATCCTAAATCTAAATATAAAGTCTAAAATTACAGAAATTCTAGAAGAAAATATAGGAGAAAATCATTGTGACCTTTGGTTGGACAAAGATTTTTGAGATATTACAGGAAAACCATAGATCATAAAAGAATATATTGATTAATTAGTCAAAATAAAAACATCTGTTCTTCAAAAGACAATGTTAAGAAAATGAAAAAGACATACTGTAGATTGGGAGAAAATATTTGCAAATCCATTTTGATTAAGAATTTGGATCCAGAATTTATTTTAAAAATTCATAAAAGTCCTAGTAGGAAAATGGAACAACCCAATTTTAAAAATAGGTAAAAGATTTGAATAGAAAGTTCACCAGAAAAGCTGTGTAGATGGTAATTAAGCACATGAAAAGATGTTCAACATCACTAGTTACTGGAGAGATGCTAGTTAAAAATTAAATATCTACTAAATATCCATCAGGTTGACTGAAATTAAAGAAACTGATAATCCCGTGATAATTGATGAGGAAGCAGAGCAACTGCAGAATGCAAAATGTTACAGCCACTTGAGAAAACAGTTTGGCAATTTTTTAATAAAATTAAATATAAATGTACTAAGAGAACTGAAAACGTATGTTCACACAAAACCTGTACTCAGATAATTTTTAGCAGTTTCATTCATGATTACCCAAAACTGGAATCAACCAAGATATCCTTCAACAGGTAAATGGGTAAACAACATGTGGTACATCCATACCATGGAATACTACTCAGCAATTAAAAGAAATGGAGTACTGATATACAAAACTGCGTGCATGAAACTCAGCTGCATTATATAAAGCAAGAGAAGCCAAATTCATAAGGCTGCATACTGGTTTTTTTTATGACAAATATATTTATATGACGTTTTGAAGAAGTAAAATTATAAAAGTGGAGAACAAACCAGTGGTTTCTTAGGAGTTAGAGTAGGATTTGACTACTCCATGTTATTATCTCATTTATTCCTTATAGTACATGCCATACAGGTAGTTTTATTTCCATTTTGTAAGAGTGAAGGTTAAGGTTCATGAAGGTTAACTAATTTTCCCATAGCACACAGTTTAGAAAATGAAAATCTGGAATTCAAGTCTATATCTACCTGAGTACAAAGTTGATGCTCTTTTCCTTGTTTTATATCATTTTTTCAAGCTCTTTACTAGTTTGATCGTGATCTAGTCAGTATATCTTGCATAGAGATATACTGAGACAGAATACAATCACTGCCAAATATGGTAGATTTGATTCCTCCCCCAAACCTAACAGTGATGAAAGTAGCATTTGTCAAATACTTTACAGCTGACAAAGAACTCTCACATATTGTAACTTTCATTTTTCCGGAGAACTTGTGAGTATGTAAAAATATTTTTATAATTGTTTTTATTACACAGATAATAAAAAATGAGGCTCACAGAGGTTGGTTCAGTAACCTCACTACTATCTCAATGTCCACAGAAGTTTTTAAAAACTGTTGCTAGATACTATGCTTTTCAGTGTTCTAATGAAACTGTCCAAGATTTTTTTCAATGATTGGGTATCAAACTAAGTTTTCTACCTTCTGTAGTTGTGGAGTTGATTTTTTAGGCATAATATCCTTTAACCTTAATGTTATCTAGAGAAGTATCTTGACTGGTCTTCCTATATTCATTTTTGATCCTTTGTTGTCTATTATCCACCCAGAGCAAGAGTGACTCATATTTAAAAATATGAATCAGATCACATGACTCCCTGTTCAAAACCCTCCAAAGACTTCTTTTTGTACCAGAATAAAGTTCAAACTCCTCACTGTGAACTAAAAGGTCTGCATGATCTGGCTCTTTTCTTATTCTCTGAAATCATATCAAAATCTATTATGAGATAAAAACTTGTTAAATGCAATTACTTATAAAATTTATGCTAGTCTATTGGGTTGATATCTTTATATGTATAAGGACCCCATGAAAGTAGAAATGGGCAATTTCTGAAGAAGTGCCTAAATAATTATCAGTATACCTAATGATATACTGGTTTTTTTTTTCATGAATTAACCCAAGGTCTAAGAAATAATTTACTAATAAACCTAAGACAGACTGCCTTTGTTAATTATTTTGTAAGAGAGTTCATTCCAAATGTGTTGAAAAAAACTTTTAACAAACTTTTAAAAGAATTGATTCATTCATTTTTAATTCCTCTTATATAAGATTTTAATAAATAACATGGGTTTTTTTGTTTTTGTTTTTGTTTTTAGTTTTTCTTTTCCTACTTTTTACATAGTTATTCAGCTCATGGTTATAATAGCAGAAACTGATTTTTTGGATTTGATGATTAAATTTAGTCATTAAATTACTCTGATATGGGATATATACCTACAAAAGTCTTTAAGTGAAATGTTACTGTCAAAGTTATCTTAAAATCTAATTGTTAATCTATGTTATATTTGTCAACTCAGAATGTAGAGTCATTTTCTGTTCTGAATGAGCTTCACATAGTCAGGCTATAGGGAACCGTGGCACTTTTTTCCTGTGAATATAATTGCTATGATACTATCCCAACTAAAAAAGTTGAGAAAAAAATTAGGTAGAAATGTAGTTCTGAGAAACTTGTGATTATTGCCTTTCATGTCATTCTGCCTACATTAAAACAAATCAGACATAGGAAGTCCTGGAAATATTATGTTGGATATTTTCTAATTACTGTGTCAGCATGATCAATCATTTTCTAAATTTGCCAGTTTCCTGAAATAGCTCAGCCTGTGTTCATAGCACTTTACAGGAAGCAGCACCAAATTAGTTTCTATGTCCTCATATATTTCTCTTGGTGCCACAAAAGTATATATTGTATAAAGGAAATATTTGTCTTTGGCAAAAGGTCTGTACACCAAACTACAATTAATGAATACAAGAATTAGAAATCAAAACTTTGTTTAGTCTGAGGAAAAACAATTCTTTAAACTGTAACCACATGGCTGTTTCTTGTTTGCATCAACTCTGGGTGACTGTTATTGTCTTCTGTGAATTCTCTGGGGCAGAGGCCTGACTTTGTTGAATGAGCCAATTGTTTTCCTTTGTGTTGCCCATCTAGTAAGTTCCCATCTGGTTTGTATCAGACTGTTTTCACAGCCAACAACTGCTGCCTTCTCTATATCCTGACACTTCAGGGCCCCACACTATCAAAGCACTGCTGCTATGGCCTTGCTGGCAGGGCCTATACAGCTGTGTCTCACAGCTTGGAACTATTACCTAGAGTAATGGTAATGTAGAACTTGGACTGGCCCTTATTCCCATTGGTGTCGTGTGTACAGTGAGCAGAATCCACCCTGGCTTCCCCACCCCCTTGCCCTGAAACTTACTATTAAACAGAAAATCTTTAAAGCTCTAATTTTAGGATATGGAATGGTGTTGTTCTTATTTTCTAGTGGCTTCCTGTATTTGAAAGCTCATTTTTCATTCTATCACTCTTTTTCAAAAGTTATCAGGTCTGGGCTTGGTCAAGCGAACCGGTCACTATGTCACATTTAATTTTTGTTTCCAACTTTAGTTAGGAATGGCTAGATATGGAAAAATCCACTGTAAAGGCTATACAAATAATACAGTGTATTTTTAATGATAGTCACAGGCCATAAGTTGAATGAAGTTTTTATATTTAGGAAGGATTTCCATCTCAGAAAATGGATTTTCTGTGTGTAGATTATAGACACATTTAGGTTCAAACTGCCTAGTAACTATTAAGGAGTTGTTTGCCTTCAGCTTTGTTTGCTATCAAAGGTCATTTATAATAATGTGATAATCGTGGTCTTTTCTAACAACTGTAGACTCCTGTGATTTAAGTTTTAGGAGTTACTGTTGAATAAGTGTTAGAATTGAGTTTAAATGTAGTTATGATGTCATAGCTTTTTATAAACTGCAACAGCAAATTATTGCACTAAAAGTAAGTAATTAAATGGATTTTACAGAATGTATCAATATTTTAGAAATATTATCCTTTATAATATTATGCTTAATAAAATGCTTTCAAGATTAGTTAAAATGAGATTAGTTTGTGCTTTCAATTTAATTGAGTGGCTAATTATTGCAGAACATCAAGTATCCTAAATAATGAGTCCTGTGAGAGTCAAATTAGAACAACAACAATCCCTCTGCTTCTAAATAATTTCAGCTCACTGGTATTTCAAGATTTTAAGAAAAGAATTTTTCTTTATGGTCAGCAGGATGGCCCATAACCTAGCAGTAACTATTCAATTGATATTAAAGGCTACCTAGTAAGTAAGGTTAATTATTTGGCTATTTCAGTAATGTCAAAACACTTCAGAACTGTAAAGGAATCATCTTTTAATTCCTGAAACTAATCTATTTTTTTCAATTTTATCTTTTTATGAAAATATAATATATACAAAGAAAACTACACATAAGTATACAGCTGAAAGAATTTCCAAAAACTAAGCTACTTATCTAATTCGTACCCAGCTCAAGAAACAGAACATTGCCAACACCCTTGAAACCCCCGCATATTCCCTTTCAGTCACAGCCTGCACCCCCGAAAGGGTAACCACAATTCTGACTTCTGACAGAATATATTAGTTCTCTTATTTTTGTACTTTAAATAAATGAAATTATACAGAATGTATGGCTTCTTTCATGAGGCAAACCTATTATAATTTTTAAGATTCTTTTTGTTTTAAAACCATTATAGCATGCTTTTATAAATAATTACCTGAGAGGAACTTGTTTTAGTAGCTGTGTCACAGGCTGTTCAGCCCACAGGAAGTGCATTGTAGATAAAGTTGTCTCTTAAAACATCAAGTCTCTCAGTTCTCAACCAAATTTTAATGCTGGAATGTCCCTCTAGACATTCCTGTCCCTAAAAGGCAGAACTCTCTTTGTCATAACACCAATACATAAGAGCAATACATTCAAGCACTTAAATGGTTTTTAATGAGCTTGAATAATTATATATACATTATTCAAATAAATCATGATCTGTATTCAGAATAGGTGGCTCATCTATTTTCTGAATTACCAATCAGCTTCTTGGCATTTGAATATAAGCTTTTATGCTGCTGTTAAGATACTACTTCTGAAAATGCTGTTATTGGGCATGTTATAGATACTGGATATGCAGCCAATGAGTAACTTAATCTGGGCAGATTATTTTAAAAGTGTTAACTTTGTAATATATATTTTAACTACTATAATAATATTTATAATCTTTTTTTGTCAGTGAGCTTAAATTAGTATAGAAGATCTGGCTGTTCTGAATGTTATTACATTTTATATTTCTCCTTATTAGATTTTGTTTCAAATTCTGAACATCACTCATTTTAAAACTCTTTGTTTTGTTGGTTAAAAAATATGTATTAGTTAGTCTTCATCAAATATCCTTATTTTGTGGTTAACGACTCTATAGTACTATATAGTTTTAAGTAACCCATAAAGCATTTGTATAGCAATAATGTAATAATTTATAGATTTAAGTATTGCTATACTATTGATTCTTACTAAGTTAAAGAGTTAAAAGAGCAGAAGATAAACTCTCAAACCAAAAAATAAAAAATTATAAAGCCCAAGTTTCTATCCTTTTAAATACCACTTTTTGAAATAGTATGAAAACATGGTTTATTTTCAAGTTAGCATTATGCAACTACAAGATTTTGAATGACGATTTAAAACAAAAAGCTAAAGTATTGAAATATGGCGTGTTTGGAAGAAGCATAATATACAAGTGGTACAATCTCAATTCCCTCTGTGTGCCCTAATTTAAAGTGCTTTCAGCAGTATCCCTGCTTTCCCAGCTTTGGATTCTATTTCCAGATCTAAGATCACTTCTTATTTTGTAGTATCTTTAAACATTTAAATAAAGGTTGACACATTGCCTTTTGCAGTAAAAGTAAAAGGTTAAATTATATTCATGGTAATTATGACAATTTTTAGTCAGTATTAAGCATTCAGAATTTTGGTAGAAATTTGTAGATCAAATATTTAAAAATTTTCTCTTCTTTTCCTTTGACTTAAATACCAATGAGTATTATGTTTCTTCAATTTTGAACAACAGAATGAGGAAGTGTACGAATCAACAAACTTGATAAGCAGTGTTCAGATGGTTTTGGCCAGGTGTAGGTTGTGTTTGCTACTTTAATCCTGCAGAGCACAGTACTTACTCTTCCAGTAAACTTCATCATCCAGCAAGTGAGAATTATGAGGCTACTACTTGTTACAGGAATAAATGACAATTAACTGATAATGACATAGTGGCTTTTTTTTTACTATTAAGAGAAATCATTGCGGAAATCAAGATTCTCTCCCAATTTTGGTAGAGAAGAGTTATTTATGTTTATAATAACAGAACAACAATGTGTAATAGCTACCATCTATATATACTTTCTATATGTGATACTCTATTAAGATCCTTAATCAAACCAATTAGTTAGGTAATGTTATTCTCATTTGAGGAACTAGAGGCTCAGAGAGGTTACTTATTTTGCCCGAAGTCATATAGCTAATAAATGACAGAGCTGGGGGTCAGACCAAGTCTAACTCCAAAAGCAAAGGCTATGCTCTTAAACATTATACTATATTTCTTTCCTTGATGATTTTTTAAAAAGTAGAAAAAATAATTTGATTATTACTTACAGGTCTCAGTATCTGAAGACATATCCTAGTAGAAGACTATGAAAAAGTTTGGAGGTGGGGAAAGAACTGTTTGCTATGGGTGTTAGTTCCTACTACTAGTTTGTGACACTGATTTCTTTGTCAGTAACCTCTTGATTTCCTTATTAATAAGAATAAGATGATTTTGAAAAGATAGCCTAACTTTTTTAATCAACTGGAAAAAGTTAGAAAATAATCACAGGGTAAATAAAAATAAAACTACCATTTATTGAGTGCCTACTCTTTAGGCATTACTCAAAGTTATTTATATATATCATCTTAATGATTATAAGAAACCCATGAAGTAGAGGAAAAAATAGAAGCACAAAGTGGTGATTTCTTTCAGGTCTCACAGCTAGTTCATGTAGGCACTGTGATTTGCATTTAGGCTAACTACAGTAGTTTAACATGAATGTTTGTCACCAGTGAGACTATATTGCTCAAAATCATATTCATTTAATTATCTTCTTTTAAATCCACCTGAAATTTTTGTGAAATAAAGGAAGCTTTAGAGATGACTTTTTTATCTTAGAAAAAGATTAGAAAAAAACTGATTATACCTTATTATGAATTTTTTCCAAACCATTTTGCCCTAAGAATTTGTTTGAAACAATGGTTATTAACAGTTATTGACTATATCTCAGAGCATAGGTTGACAGCATGCCATCAATAGGGGCAAATGCCTCTGTTGTGAGAACTGTATGTACCACAGATTCTGTCTTCACTTATTTAACATTTCTCTGCTTCGTAATTTTGTAACCACACAGAGAGTTTCCCCCAGCCTATTTCATTTTAATATTAAAATTTGGCGTTGGTTTAACATTGTAGGGCTTCTCTGTGTTCCCTGACAACTTTGTTGGTTGTTTGAGGAAGATTATATTGGGCAATATTGCCCCAGGCTGGCCTAGAGAGAAGGGGAATTCTAAACTTCTTTTTGTAATGACTAAATTCTTACATAAGAGAATCTGAAAACATTTAACCTTGAGAGAAATGGCCCCTGCAGTTTCTTAATACAAATTGCAAATTCTCTTATGATCTTTTGCTTCCCCCTTTCCCAAATCTTTGATGCATAAAGATACTAATCTATTAGGTAAAGTATGATTTTATTGACAATCATTAAAATTCATCTGTTTAACTTCCTTCTTTATATTAAGGCCTCTAGATCAGGCTACTGTTTACCTGGTTTTATGAGAGCAACTGTGGGAGTGCATGTGGTTCGTGTTTTTCATAGTGAATAGAAATGAGTCATGACTATGTCTATGCTTAACTGATTTTCTTATAAAATTTTTTTAACTGTAGCTTCAGCAGGTGATATGGATAGGACACAAATTGAGCCCAATCTGTACCTTGCATCTGTATTTACAGGTAAGATTTTTATGTTAAAAATGTTGAACTTTGATCTATTCACATTTTTAAATGTTCTTCTAATTTCTTCATTAATAATAATCAGCATAGTAGAGATAGTAATTCCAGTTTTTTATTCCTCTAAAATATCTGTAAACTCTCCCCAGGTGTAGAAGTCCCTTCATGCACTAAACTCAACTCTCTAGAAGTTAGGAGACAGAAAAAAAAAATTTATCATTTCCCTTTGGAAAGTTTATAAAATGTTGAATTAAAAGCCTGCAGGTGTGGTATTCAGAGCTCTGAGGATAGTACTTGAGATAATTCCATCTGGGGGAGGTTATTTGTTGGGACAGGACAGTGTTTAAACTTTGAAGTCAGTTTTAAACAAAGTGAAGCAGCTGGAACCTGGCATAAGAAGAAACAAATCTTTCACATTAACTATTGCTTTTTAGAGGAAAAAGAATTAGAGTTGTTTTTACAGGTGCCAATGCATTTATTCTTCCTATAGGAAGAATTTTATCTTAAATTATAAATTTTAAAATGAGCATTTGTTATCTCAAAAAACAGAAGCAACAGTAAACTTAAAAAATACAATAGGATTTATATATATATAACATAATTTGGGATGAGACTATAGTAACATTTTAAATCGCTCCCTTAAACATGAAAGTAAGGAAAGAAATGTTTAATAGTGACTAATTTTGGAAAGCAGAGGAAAATAAAATATCCATATTAAACATCAAATGACTTAAGCACCTTCTTCATCAAGACTTGTAGCATTTGTTGTCAATCACTGAAACTATAATGTTGCAAAATCTGCAGGGCTGGGTTAAGTATGTGAGGAGAATTGAATACAGCAGGATAGTTTAGCTGCTGCTTAAACAAGGAATTAAAGTAAGAGTAGATGAGTCCAGGATGGACAAGAAAAATGCTTCAAGAACTTCAGTTGAAATACTGTAACATTTTCATAGACAGCTGGGAGGCAACTGCATTGCTGGAACTCAGGACTGATTTTAAAGAAAAGATCTGGTCAGCATGAATCTTAGCAAGCTGTTATTCATGAGGAACCATAGACTCTCTAGGTAGGAACAAATCAGTTGGTTCACCAGTCATTTCAAGGCCTTCTGTGTGCCTAGCATTATGCTATAACTTTGTAGAATGTGAGAGTAAATAAGACAAAATCCCTGCCCCTGTGGAGCACATATTTAATACAGAATCAGATAGATGCTTGTGCCATGTACAGTTACTCTGAATGAGGAATTTGAGATACTGTACTCTTCTATGTAGCTACCAAGGATACTTTTCCTTCTTTTCATTGCTTGTCTCATGTTGTTTTAGGAGAGAGTGCTCTGTTTGAATTCCTCTAAGTTTGCAAATAACAGAGATATAATAATGGGCTACCAAGAGTTTGAAGATTAGAGTCAGAATCTAAAACCTGCTGATGAAGTAGATTATCTAAATCTAAAAACCTTTAGAAAGTTATGTATATTTTAAAAAATAAACATATAAGGTATAGGCAAAATCTTAAATGGATATTAAAAATTCTTATTTTAGCTTTTCTGTTCCTTTGTCTTATAAATCCAGTATCAAAACACAGAAAACATAAAATTTCTTAGTGAATTTTAAATATTTTTAAAGGCAAAAAAATTTTGAACTTCAAATGTCTACAAAAATATATTAAAATAAATCTTAGGAAGCTTCAAATGTATGGTCACACTCAATGGCACCCCAGCTTAAATGAATGCCAGGTTAAATGACGTATTGCAAACCTATGGAATCAAGGAATAGTCTCTAAAAAAACAAACAAACCTGAAAACAGCTGTTGAAACAATTACATCATAGAGCAATAACATGACTGTGGACATTTAAAAACTCAAACTTTAAAAACAAACTGTATCTAATATTGATATAAAATTTATGTTTGCTTAAATGATTTGTTAAGATATCTTTTCTTTTTAAAAAGTTAAAGTTTGTGAGGACCATAACTGGATAGGAATTAATACTCTTTTTGCCTGTTAACAGGAATCAAAATAATGTTCTTTTTATGTTTCCAGTCTTAAAAATTTCCCTTCCAAAGTTGTTAAAACTGTGACTGTTTAGCTTATGTTAATGAATACTTCATAAAGTCTTCCCAGAATGTATGTTAACAGATATCTTTAGACAAAAATAGTGCATTTTATTGACATAACTCATTATGTCATGATTACTAGCATTAAAATTATCGTAATTATTTAGAGACCTTCTAGAGCTGTGGTGTTTTTACTTAGTGCACTTCAGTGAACCATTCTTATCCCTCTCGCTAAAGTTGACTGCCTTTTACAGCCCACCCTGAGGGTCATTGCCTCTTGTGATAGTTTCTTTCCCAAGAATAGTTACATAAAAGTAAAAGAACTAATATGAAGAGCTAATCTATTTTGAGTGCTTTCTATGTGTCAGCACTGTCCAAAACTCTTTATATGTATTATCCCATTTAATCCTCACAAAACCCTCTAAGGTAGGTGTTCTCTTATCTTAATTTTATAGATGAGGAAACTAGGGTTTAAAGAAGTTACTTAACTTTCCCAAAGCCTTATCACTCACTAGCCCTCTTACCTCTTACCTATTTTTCTTTATAATACTTATTATCTCCTGATGTATTTTATGTTTATTTCCTTTCTTGTTTGTCATTTGCCCCTATACTCAACTTGAATATTATTACAGTGAGTTTTGAGCCTTTGTTTTCTTCACTGCTAAAATCTCCAGAGTCTAGAACAGTGCCTGGTGCATTGTAGGTGCTCAGTTGATGTTTGCTGAGTGAATAGATGTATGAGCCTAGCTGCCCAGCACTGTCCTACTCCAGGATCCATGCTTTCCCCTATCTTCCACCCCCACTCAACTCTGCTCTTTATTCTCCTTCCTACACAGAAGCTTCACAGAGACCATCTGGATAAGACCATTCCCAATAGACCTCACTCATTTTGACTCTAGACATGACCTTGACTTAACATAGAGACTTGTGCTTGAAACTTTATCACTGCTTCTTTCCTTAGCAGACCCTGCCCTTATATAACATAACTGAAATGGAATTTCCCTCAACAGCCTTTAAAAGAAATAATATTTTTATGGTAGGTGATTAAGGTATTTGGTATAGGGCAAAGAACAGTGAGTTTGTAGCCTTAAACTCTATCAATTTTGAATGAGATTAATTATACTAGACTCTTTTTTAAAAAACCATCTCTTACTTTTTGTGATCTTTCACTCTTGGGTCTTTTCCTACTTATCTCTCTGACACTTCCCTTTTGTTTTCTTTCATTTTCTCTTTATTCACCTGTCTTTGTCCTTCCCCACATTTTTGTCATCATTTCTCTTCTCAGTGTATTTTCTTTCCCTAGTTACTGATCACTATTCTTATTGTTCTTATTATTATATCTGCATAGATGACTGCTATTATGTATTTCTAAAACCACTTTACAATTTTTTGGCATCTTTGACTCTGGTTGCTTGCTGGAAAAGTCCATTCATACATCTTGCAGGCATTTAAATTCACCAAGTATGTAACTGATGCCAGTATTTCCCCACCTACTCAATCAACTAAACTTGTCTTTTCAGAGACATATTCAATTCTTCGTAAGTACTGAGTCTCCCTCCAATATATCTTGAATCTATTTCCACTTTAAGAATCATCAGTACTTGCATGGACTATTTCCATAGATCCCTCTTCTCTCTCATTTTCTACACAATTCTTAGAACTCTCTTTTTTGAAATACATTTGCTCACATTACTCTTATGTTCAGAATTTTTTGTGACTCATTATTGATTACAGAACTTGACCCTGATCCTTCCTTATGGCCTTCTTTCTCATTATTTCTCTTATCCAGTCAACACTTTGATATCAAAATACTCAAAATTCCCTTACCATACTCATTTTTTTCTTGACTTTGTTTTGTTGTTCTCTTTTTCTTCATTACCTTCCACATCTTTCAGTCCTGCTCAACTACTTTCACCTAATTTAAATTCAGAATTCCTGTACGTTTATCTTCAGTTATCAGGTTTTGAACTTTTTGAAAATGAGGACTATTTCTTTTTCATCTGTGTATCCTCTTGGTACCTACCATCTGAGCTCTCTATACACAGTAGGCTTTATAGATGTTGAGTTAGTAAGCATATGATTTCAGAAAAGCCAACTTCAATAACTCTGTGCCTCAGTTACCTTATCTGTCTCCCAGAATTACTGTTAGGATGAGATGAAATGATGAGGAAAAGATCTTTGTGAAATTTTAATTGCTATATAAATATAAGGCAGTAACTACAAGAAATAGCATAACTTAACAATAATTGAATTTAATATGTCCTTGAGATTTGGAAAATTCTTTGAGATCCAAAAAAAAAAAGTTATAGCTTTGCAATATCACTGATAATTTAATCAGTAATTTAATGCATATAGAAAATGAAGGTACATATAAAGCTATTTTGTGAAATTAGATAACAGAAATGAAGAGTATCTAGTATCTATAATTTTGTAAGTCAAGGAATAAAATTTTTCTTAATAATTGGGGGAAGGCAACATTTAATTGATTTTTCTCTGGACTGAAAATTAATTTTGCTCTCAGCCATAGTTATACCCTGTCTGGTTTTTCCTTTGCTGACAAGGTAAGCTCTGATCTGGGCTATTTCTCTTGGTTATTTTGTATACTCTGAATTATGGTTTTGTAAAATGTCAGAATATTTAAATTATGCTTATGTCCTATAGAGATTTTTTCAAAGCAATTTTTATTTTTTCTTAATTTTAGTTTATGTTATATCCAGACAGAGCTAAATCTCAAGAAGTTTTTTTTCTATTTAAAAAACTTATTCTGTTTAAATTGACATAAGAATGTATTTCTTCTTAAAGGATTCTACTGTGGTGTTACTGTTTGTGATGTTGCTATAGTGATTCCAAATCTTATTTCCCTTCCCTCTTTTATTAAAAAAGAAAAGGAATTGATACAAATAACTAAAAAGAGCAGTAGGATATTAAAATAGTCTTTGTTACACTTCCTAATATAAAGTGAATTTACCTTTTACAAGTATTCTGATTATCTTGGGCAGCTGTAATTTAGTCATCATTGAAATCTTCAGAACTTTTACTGTGGCCCTTATAAAAATTTAATGGAAAATTATACTTTGATACCATGGAAACTACTTTTAAAATATAAGAGAGTTTTAGAAAAATGACTGTGATTTTTGACTCAGATGTCTTTAAGATTGTTTAAGATGCTTATTATTTTTATGTGTATATGATAAATCCATGAAATCTGGAATGATTGTTTTTGTAGTCTTAAATAATACCAAGTTGATATTCTTTATATTCTTAGGTAGCATGTTTTAAACTTAGAGGAATGAATTAAGATATATGCAGATATATATATATATATATATATATATATATATATTTAGTCCACTCTGGGTTTTAAAACATTTTATTTATTATTATTTTTTTTCTAGTCAGAGTTTATATTTAATTAATGTACTGGTAATTTATATCAATCTCTTCTTTTTTTCTAAACATTTTATTTATTTATATATTCATATTCTTTCTTTTTCCCCCTCCCAACTCACCTCACTCTGGGTTTTTAAACACATTAATGAATTCTTCATCCCAAAGTACCTCCCATACTGATCTTATCTAGCATTTATCTGTACCACAACTTTTGGCACTTGTATACTGCCTCAGTCCATTCAGGCTGCTATAACAAAATATTATAGACTGGGTGGCTTATAAACAACAAAAAATTTATTTCTTACATTTCTGGAGGCTAGAAGTCCAGGATCAATGCCCCTGTTCCTGGTTCACAGCCATCACGTCTCACTGTGTCCTCACAAGGTGCAAGGGGCTAGGGGATAGGGCCTAGGGCCTCTTTTATAAAGGCACTAATCCCTTTCATGAGGGCTCTACCTTCATGACCTAAGCAGCTACCAAAGGCCCCACTTTCTATACCATCACACCGGGCATTAGGATTTTAACATATGAATTGGGATGTACACATTCAGATCAAAACAGATACTTTTTAAATGTTTTAAATGTTGTCTCTGTCTACCGGAAATGAGGAAGGGTGTATTTTTATCTCTGACAAATTCTGAACACCTTGAAAAAAGAAATTACCTCATATGCAATGATCCCCTATATTACTTAGTAAAGTTTAAAGCGCATAAATACTCAGGATACACTTGTTTAGCTGAATGAGTTTCTTCTTTTTATAGGTGGGAAAGCGGTACCACTCTTCACGTCTCAGACATCACCTGCCAAGATGTCTGTGACACTACCTTCAGTGAACCTGGAAGAGTGCTCTCAGTCTCTGAGCATCAGCACCATACAGGGGGACACAGAGTCCTCAGGAGCAGATACCTTCTGAATGGAAAGTGAGAGCCAGTACAATATGTGTGCCATTAGTTTTGAAGTCATTTTTCTCTGGCATAAAATCATCTCTCAGATGATTTTGGTCTTTGAGCATATTCTGAAAAATGATTTCTAATTTTTTATTAAAATGAAAAGCCTAATTTGGGTATTTAGGTAAAATTTTTAAATAAAATAATTTAAATGTAAATCGTAATGAGTCTGGCTGTGAGTTATTTCTAGACTCCTGAAGCAGGATGAAATAGTAAAAATGGTATGACTTTTGACATCTAAGAATTTATTCTATGGATGTTAATTACCTGTACATAGTTATGAAATTATGTTGCTCAAGGTTATTCATTCCAAATTTTTTATAGCAGTAATTGGAAGCAATCTAATGTCTATCAGTCAGGGACTTATTTTAAAAAGTGATGATATATCTGTACAATGGACTACAGTGTGGTATAAAAAAGAATCTAGAAATGTGTTGATATGAAATTATCTCCTAGATATATTGTTAAAGTGAGAAAAACCATATGCAAAATAGTGTGTGAATTGTGCTGCCATTCTTTAAAATGGAGTGGAGAGTAATCCAAGTATGTGGTGTGTACACACACATGGTTACATATGTACGTTTGCTTATGTATGCAATAAATATCTTTGGGTGGATAAACAAGAAACTGATAACTGTCTTGGTATTGGGGGTGGGACGATTGACTGTCTAGGTGATAGAGGCTAAGTGATAGGAGTCAAGGATGACTGACTGTAGCTGTTGTGTATTTGAACTACAGTTGTGATAGGAAAAAATTGAGGGTAATTTTTGATATACCTTCTGTATACATTTCTAAAGCTTCATTTTTTATAAACTGTGAAACCTGACTGGATGGCCCTTCAAAGCATAAATACATAAAATTAAAAGAAAATAAAGCATGGTTTTGTAATCAGACACCTGTAGGTGCAGATTTCAAAATCTGCTTGCTCTGTAATAGGGGCAAATAAACTCCCCCTTCACAGCTGCTACATAAATGGGTTTAATACTTAGTGTGTAGGACAGTGAGGATTACCAATAATGTTGGGGGTCGTACTCAGCACTGTGCCTGGCACCAGATATGTGCTCAATAAGTGGTGGGTGGCATTATCTTGAAAGATTTAAGCTTCTTCCTCTAGAGATGTAAGCACCTGAGAAGGGTAGCCTTGCTTTAGCAAAGAAAAATTTATCTCCTTGGAAATTGTTTCTGTCACAACTAAAGTTGAAGCACACTGTAACTATAGCCATTCTTGACTTTTCTCAGCATTTTTCTGGGTTACTTAGTCTCAGCCCTGGCTATACTTTAGAACCTTTGGGAACTTTAAAATTGTCTGACTTCTGTACCTAGGGATTTGATTTCTTGATCTGGGGGTGGGGGGGGGGTGCCCAGGCATTGGTATTAAAAAAGTAAAAAGATCTTCTTAGATGATTTTAATATACACTCAAGGTTGAGAATTACTGAAGAGCCATTTAGAAGCCATTCTTTAAGCTTCTAATAGGGCCCATTGCCTCTGGAACTTAGGAAGAATTTGAGGATTTCTTCTCACTGAAGATAGAAATTGCAGGAATCTCTGGCAACTCAGAAGTGTGTCAGCCTTCTCGTGTTTCCTCCTGTGCCACAGCTCTTCAGGCTTCTTTCTCCCTGAAATTTGGTTACTGAAATACTTTAGGTTTCACTTTAGAACCTGTTTTTCTTTGCTAAGGCCTTGTGGACAGGGCTGTTTGTCATAGTTCCCATTAAATAAGTCGAAGAAAAAATACCTTCTGTGGATTATAATTGTTTTTCGATGTTCATCTGCAAGTCTCTGGATAGGATGAAGGCAGGGACTTCTAGTTTTGAGCCTTTTTCTGTTTGGGAAAAATTTTATTTAGTGAAAACATTTTTTTTTTTTTTTTAAGATAGTGGTAGCTTTTTCCCCCCTCTAATCATAGAAAACCTGCCTTTTCTTTGTGTACTTGAACTTTTTTTAAAAAAAAACTTTGGTGTCTGCTCATCAGTATTTTATTTTATAGGATTATTTCTGGCCAGGGTGACTACTGTATATATTTCTCTGCCAACCATCTCAGTCCTTTTGGCATAAAACTAGGTATGTAAAACTAAATTAAATGGCATAGTTGATGTTAATATTTGACGTTTTATAATTTCCAGCTTCTGGAATGAACAACTTATAAGACATGCTATCAAGAGGTGGACTCTGTTAAAATCAAGGCTGTTACTATTGCTGGACTTAGACGCCTTACTACCAGGGTAACGGGTATTCAAAATGCTCTTTCGGTATAAATCCTAAAATAAATTTTTACATTAAGAAAATCTTGAATAAATTGTTTTTATTTTCAGAATTACTTCAGTATATTTCTTTTCACTGGCATATTTCTGCTGTCTTAATTTTTTTTAATGCTAACCATATTTATATCAGTATTATAGTTTTCCTGTTTAAAAACTCAAAACATTTTTTTCTATAAAAATAAGTAAAATAGCATTTCTTAGTGCATGGTGGATTACTGCCCCAATCTAAGAATAATTCTAAAGTTGAAAATATTTTTTAAGATTTTTAAAAAATATAGTTTAAAAACTATTTTTAAATACTAAGATGTTACCATTTTCTTATAGATGGGTAACTTGAAGAGTAGAATCCTTAGAATTCCTTTGACATTACTGAGGAGAAACCTCCTGAAGTATTCTCTTCTGTCATACATCCAGGGATGTATTTGTGTAACAAAAACTAACTCTGAGATACGTTGGTCATACACTGTGGGGCTAGACCAGGCAGCCACGTCGGGGTTCATCTTTCTCCCCTTTTCAGCCACCTGCCTCTCAGAGGAGGTCAACCACAAGGAATTCTGTCTCTTCCTAGTATAGAATCATTATTTTGTCATCAAATATCAATTGTACAGTAGTTTTAAAAACTCTCTTAAGGATGCATTGGAGAAAAACAATTGTTATAGTGAAAAATCCCATCATTATAGTTTAGAAAATTTCAGGAAGTCTTTTTTTTGCCCTAGCCCATGCCCAGAGAATAGATTTCAAATCTTAGACTGTCAAAACTTTAAGAGTAATCAGCATGTGTCTGGCTATTTTAAAGATATTTTTTCCTCTTGTACTGAAGTGTTTACCTAGAAAAAATAGGAAATATTAGCCAGAGTGCAGATGTCTACTTGTGAGGCCAGTAAATCTTACAAGCTATGTGATGGTCCATTAATTACCAAGAGAGAAAGCAAATCAAAGCTCTTTTGCTGGATCTTTATAGTGTGAATTATCTCATTTATAATTTCATCCATAGTGAAGGATAAGTTTCTGACACATCTCTTAAATTCAGGGACCCCTAACCAAGGAAAAAACCCTCAAGCAAATCAATAAACAACTCTAACTTCTTCTGAGAGGTCACTCCTATGAGACTTTTGAAAAAACCTAGATGGTGATACTGAACAGGGTTTAAAATCTTCAAAGGGGCTAGTAAGGAGTCCCAGGAATAGTTCTTGGCATACACAAAGGTCACAGATAAAGAACAGGCCTGGTACTGCACACTTGAAGTGATACATATGTAAAGAGTTGAAAGTGTCTTCATGATACATTGATAACTATTTCAGTTGACATTTTATAATCTACTTTTCCTGAAGAAAAATGTTTTTATTTTTTTATTTTTCACAAGGTGTTACATTAAGAGTAAGTATTAACTTGTAATATAGGAGGTATTTCTACCAATTGGGATTGTTGTATGGGATTTCTTGGTAAAGTTGATAACTGTTTTTATTTCCTTTGGTTGTATTCCTCAACAGTTTCTTGGATTATAAAAGTACCATAGATACCCAGGATTATTTCAGTAGGTGATTGAATTGATTTTTTTTTTCTGGATAAAATGTCAATTATGTATAATTCTATATAATTATAACAACAAGTCAGTATCTGGGTCTAGAGTTACTTGTTGTATATTCTAAAATATAGAGGAAATGTTCACATCATATTCTTGATGGGGTTGTTTGCTAGCATTAAGAAGAGGTATTTCCATGACTTGAATGACTCCTGGAGTTGGAAGTGGCTAACAGGTCCAGCAAGAGGTCAGCAGATGAAGCCATGGTCTGATTCATTCTTAGAAACAGGTAGAGGAGTGTGTATTGTTTCAGAAAAGGGAGAGGAAAAATGAAAAGTAGAGTAATAGAAAACACAGAAAGAAAACAATAGCCCATTGCTACACATTAATAATCTTACAAGGAAGACTGTAGGTTTGATTTGGCATAACAAAAAGTTCTGTTTTTGTTTTATTGTCTTGGATAAAATTTGCTATTGGGAAGTTGTATATGCTTGATCTGAAGTTCTCTGATAAGCTGTTTGTGCCTTGAAGCTATTTGCTTGTGGAGGCATCTTTGATTAGCTTCAACTTGCAAAACAAATTGCTCCAAAACTAGGTGGCTTAAAACGGCCATTTATTTATTCATGATTCTATGGTTGAGCAATTTGGCTGGGCTCAACGGGGACAACTTTGCTCTGCTTATCATGATGTTTTCTGGCCTTACATATGCATTTACAGGCAATCAATAGCTGATGGCCTCATTCACATGTCCAGTGGTTGCTGGCTGTTGGCATGGCAATCAAGGTAACTAACTGGGCCTTGAGTCTTCACAGCAGTACCCAACCTTTTTGGCCAGGGACCAGTGCTCCTATGAGAATCTAATGCCTGATGATCTGAGGTGGAGCTGAGGTGGTGATGCTCTCGCTGGGAAGTGGCTGCAAATATAGATGAAACTTTGCTTGCTTGCCCACCGCTTACCTCCTGCTGTGGCCCAGTTCTTAACAGGTGTGGGACCTGACCAGTACCAGTCTGCGGCCTGGGGGTTGGGGACAAGAAATAGACTCCATCTCCTGATGGTAAGATCTGTAAAGTCAAATGCAAAGGAGTATGCATATGAATGGGAAGAATTTGTGGACATTTTTATAATTTAACACCCTGGTATCTTTTCTAGTGAACCTGATCACTGAACTAGAATTTATATAAGGGGCTGGATAATGTCTCCTTTGGAAATGTGGCTTGTTTGTGTTGGGTCTAAGACAGTATATACTAGGTTATCTTCTGACAGTATTTAGCTAGTTCTGCGTGCAGCAAAATACAGTGATTAGTGGAGTTATTCGCAATTACATAGGGTATCCTATAATGATGTGCTAATGAGAAAATCTGTATGAGCTCCAAGGAAGTGATTGTGTGGCCCTTAACTCTAGTGACCAAACATTAGGTTAAAGCAGATTAAGGGTTTTTGAATCTTTAAAATTGGAGTCAGTAAAGGACCAGATAGTAAATATTACATAGACTTTGCAGTCTACATATAATCTTTGTCACATATTTTATATTTACTCCTCTCTTCATTTTTTTTTTTTTTTTACAAACTTGAACTATGTAAGAAACATGGTTTTTTTCACTTATGAACCATGTGAAAACAGTGTGCAAGCTAGATTTGTCCCATGGGCTATAATTTGCCAGCCCCTGATTGGGACCATTTTAGCTTCCGTGTCTCATTTGTTCTATTTTTCTTGAAAGTAAAGTTTCTGTGTGAGGAGAGAAACCCTGCAGAGATCCTGTATGAATGATACAGTGAAATGAGTTTCACAACCACTGGATAGCAAAGTAGGAATTCCTGGATTGGGAACACAAAGTCTAGCAATGTTTTCCTTTCGTAACATCTGTAGCTTTTCGTCAGCGAATGGGTTTTATCCATCCTGAAAACTTAACAGACTACTGATGATATGTATTAATGGCCTAAAGTCCAGGGTAGTTGTATAAAACCATTTGTAAATATTCAAAAGGCCTTGAGAAAGAGTTTCTATATTTTATCTTACCTTCTCAGGTTTACCTGGGCTATATTAGTATAAATAAGACACAATTCTACCACTTCTTGGTCAAATTTTGAAAAAATTTTCTGTTTTTTATATTTTTCTACTGTGGAACTTAATTTGACTCGTGATGCAAAATATCATAGGTCAATTTAATTAGCAATCATTGGATGGGTTGTGGTACACATGAGCAGCTGTCAGGACCCATCCTTATGGAGAAAATATTCCTGTGGTTGCTAGTATTGTTTTTTGGAAGGTTGGATTGATGGTTATGAACCAGTTATAGTCAGTCTAAATTGAGCCAGTTTCCCTTCCACAT